>PVIC010004315.1:0-63402 GCA_004025085.1 Thryonomys swinderianus | reverse complement strand
TTTGCTTTCTGGATTTTTTTTTTTTCCAGCAACATTGCCACATTTTGCTGGAGGTATCACCAAATTGCTGAAAAGTAGGCAGTCACCTGCACAACTTTTGTATAAATATCCACCCAATTACTGAATCCTGTTCAGACAGCCCAAGCCATTCCAGAAAGGAAACAGTGAAGACCTGAGGGCCATGTCCAACACCAGGCAGGCTGATTTGGCAGGGAAAGGAAGGCAGGTACTCACACTGCTTTGCTCTGTCCTCGTCCAGGTTGGCCTTGTCGATGGCTTGCTGTATTTCCTCCAGCCAGAGGACTTTAGAAACGCTCTCAGCATCCTGCAAACAATGTCACGCAGTCACAGGCAGTGCAGTGAGTGATGCTGGGATAGAACCAACTGCTTTTCAGGAGCTCTTTATAATTTCCACAAATCATTCCTTAGCAGTGACACAGCACTACTGCACTCAGCACACACTACTAATGAACTGACCCCATCGTCTCTCCCTTCTGTCCTGCCAGCATGAACCCAGCCTGCTATCACCTCCCAAACTGGTCTGTCTGCCTTTGCTGCTTCTGTGGATGCTCTGAGCTGGGACCTGCACTGGCCTCCAGAGAGAACCACACGACCTCTTCAAAACGGACATCGCGGGCCGGAGGGTTAGCTCAGTGCTTCCGGCGCCTGCCTCGCAAGCGCAAGGTCCTGAGTTTGATCCCAGTTACCACATATAATGCTGGGTGTGGAGACTCACGCCCACCAATAATCAACACCGCATACCACAATGCCGGGCGTGGTGGCTCACGCCTGTAATCCCAGCACTCGGGAGGCAGAGACAGGAGGATTGCTGAGTTCGTGGCGGCTTGCCTGGGCACCATAGCGAGCTCAGGGCCAGCCTGAACTACAAAGTGAGACCCTGTCTCAAAAAGCAAAAAAACAAAACAAAACAAAAAAAAAAAACGGACATCGCATGCCCCTCCTCTGCGTGGGCCTCTGCCACAGGCTGCGGTGCCCTGAAGTCAGAAGGGAAAACGCACAGCTCCCAGACAGTGTGGCCCGGAAGATCCAGTCCTGGCCTACACCTCTCGACTCCCCTGTCTGCGCTCCGGAACTTGACGAGCTTACGCAGCACCTACCGTGTTTCATCTCAGCATTCAAGCCTCTCTCAAATGCCACTTCTTCCGAAAAGCCTTGCCTGGCTACCTTGTCCAGGCTTCTCTCCCCTAAGCACTTGATTTTGCATATATTTGTGATATGTAGGAATTCCATTTATCTTGGGGAATTGGTACACAGAAGCATCTCATCTCGATCATTTTTACTTCCTCTCCTCCTCCCCACCACATCTCCTCCTATCCTTTGTTCCCCTTCCCATCTTCACAGAGTCTACTCCCTAGCGCCTAGCATCCTTTTTTTTTTTTTAATTTGTTCTTACTTATGCTCTGGGATTCTCATATTTGAAAAACCATATAATCTTTAACCTTTTGTGCCTGGTTAATTTTACTTAACATTTTTGTATTGGTATATATATATACCATTATATATACACATCACAATCACACTCTACATTGAGAATTTATACCAGTATATGACACAACTTAATTCTCATTTTTCCCCCTCCACACCCACACTATCTCCTCTCTATATACACAAGCATTCTTTTTTTTACCATCAATTTTTTTCTTTCTTCATTATTTACCCCTAAGCCCCATTACCCTTTGAATATTTACTATTTCACAATATCAATCATGCATTCTAGAACATATTTATAACTTCAGTTTCTCATATCAGAGAAAATATATGATATTTGCACATCTGTGATCTATTTATTTCACTTATGAATATGTCCTGGAGGTATGTCCATTTGAGTATAAATGATTCAATCTCATCATTCTTTATGGCAGAGTAATACTCCATTTTATTTTTTAAAACTCCACATCTTCTTTATCCAGTCTAGAGTTGATGATCATTTGAGTTCTTTTCAAGATGTAGCTATCACAAACTGAGCTGCTATAAACATGGGTGCACATATGTCACTGTGACGGGAATCTTGTAATTCTTTTGTGTATATTCCCAGCGGGGGAATAGCAGGGCCAAATGGAACCTCTAATTTTACTTAACATTATGGTCTCAAGATCCATGTATTTTTCTACAAATAACTCAAATTTATGCTTCTTTATGGCTAAGCAGTACTGCATTGTGTATAAATACCATTTTTGTTATTCATTCATCTGTCTCTCTAAAAATGTAATAACTGTGGATCCCAAACTATATCCCAAGATGGCCCAGAGTGCCACCTGATATTTTAACACATCAATGATGAGGCTGTAATTCATATATCTTGCTGCTGGGTTGCTCTGAACCACTCATGGTACAACCCATTGGAACATGTTAAATTTTAAGGAAAAATAGTGATACTCAACATCTGTCAGCCACAGAGACACAAATAAAAACCACAAACATGATGATTGGCCTCTAGAAGCTAACAGTCTAGTGGAAGAGACAAAAGCTATCAAGAAATAGTTATACCATAATGAGATCATGGTGGTGTTAGCTGTAGATACAATATGGACACAAATGCAAGAAGGTGTCAAATTATGCTCTGGATTTTGAACTATAGGAGCAAGGTCATTAAGGATCATTCCAGAGAGAAAGCGATAGGATTCTACATGTAGGGCCATTGCAGCACCAGAGCTACAGCCAGAGAAAATGTCAGTTTGCCACTCAAGCTGTACTGCTCAACAGTGATGGCCTGACAGTGGCTGCTCTTCCCAAGCATTAAGATACCTGAAGACAACAAGCAAAGAATTCTACTTTCCAATCACAGCTGTGCAGATCACTTGTGTTATACAATTATTGCTAAGCATGGGACTTCTAGCTAAAGAAACTGGTGGGTTGATTCAAGAGCTCTTTAAGTGATCATGGCTTGGGGACCCCTGAGAAACTGATGAAGTCAACAGCACCACTGTGAATGTGAGCTTCTCAGAACATGGCTTTCCTAGCAATGAAACATCTGGGCGAAGATGTCCCGGGGGACCCACCAATTCAGCTGTGCCCTTACTGTTTTATGTACCGTTGTGATGGTAAACCCATACTCAGATCTCAGTTTTCATGTTCTGTGGTAGAATTACCCTTGTACAGAGAAAACTAGCCTAAGCTGCAATAATTGTGATGCAAAGAACCCATTGTTAAGGACCCGTGCTATCATTACTGCTGTTCTGTCCTCAGGAGTACAGAAGTGCATTCTGCAAGTGTCTTGAACATATCACACACTTCCTCTGGGTTCTTGTAAGTCTTGGAGGCCTCTGTCCTTCTGTTGTGGTCAAGGGCACAGACAACATCAAGGAAGGCTTTTCTGTGGTAGCGGCTATTGTCCTTTCTATATTACTTTAGTGAAACTGTTCAGATCACCTTTGCACTGCAGACGCTTTTCCTGTGTGTTTCCACTGATCTCTATGGATTACCCAGATGAGACATGACCTCCATCCAGCCTGGAGAAAGAGCTTCGAAAGACAGAATCACTGGTGTGTAGTTTGAGCCTCAAGAGATTCCAACTGTCTAAACAATTTCCATTACAGTCTTAAGTCAATCCCAGAAGTTAGTTTAAGCAAATAATAGCAGCAATAAATTAACTGTATGGCAAATGAACTATAATTTTCATAATTATGATTACAGTAATTATCTACATATTTAAATTACTAATATGCAGATTTAATGTGGGCCCTGTTTGAGGTCAAGCTGTATGTTTTAGGATGAAGAAATGTAATTGAAACATATATTATAGAAGTACAGAAATAATATGCTGCTAAAACAAATCATTTGAAGCTACAATGTGAAGTAACAAGGTGTAGGGTAATGTTTACAGGTTAAAGTACTAGGGCCATTTCTGTGTTACTATGAAGATTCCCTTGTTCAGGAACTGGGGAAAAGGATGGCCCCTCTCTGTTCTCTAATTCACTTACACTGTTTTATGTCAGCAGTAGTAAAGACTTGGCTCTTTTCTTTCAAAAAAGGCTAAAACCAGACAAGCTGCTTCAGAAACAAAGAATTACAGCTTCTCAACCACAGTCTATTCCACAACTCAGTGAGTTCTGGGTAGTGACTGAGTAATGTTGTTCTTGTGCCATTCAATGCATAATTCACATTTCTTGGGTTCAAGATTAAGCACCTAGGGCCAGAGATTTAACTCAGTGGTTCCAGCACCTGCCTAGCAAGCTCAAGGTCCTGAGTTCAATCCCAGTAACCACATACAATACCAGGCATGGTGACTCACGCTCATCAGCAATCAGTACCACACACCACAATGCCAGGCATGGTGGCTCACACCTATAATCCCAGCACTCAGGAGGTAGAGGCAGGAGGATTACTGAGTTTGAGGCTTGCCTGTGCTACATAGCTACATAGTGAGCTCCAGGCCAGCCTGAACTACAAAAATGAGAAACTGTTTCAAAAAAAATTAATAAAGCACCTAACCAATTTTAACTTCTTAAAAAAGTTTGCTTTCCATGACTGATTTGACTTACAATTATGCAATGCATTTAACAATTTAAATTTAAGCCGACTGTTGGAGCACACACCTGCCATCCCAGCATTTGGGAGGTTGAGGCAGAAGGATCACTGCAAGTTCAAGGGCAGCCTGAACTATATAATGAGATTCTCTCAAGCCCACCTCCAAATTAAAATTAGAATAGGTAAGAGAATAAAAATAATTTCTCATTATTTATTCATTAAGTAGAAATCACATGCTGAAACATTTTAAGATGGGTAAAAGCAAGCTATGGGCCAGATTCCGAGCTAACCTGCTTAACCTCCATTTTCAGTTTCCCTCTACAAAGGGCTCTCCACTTTATGTGGTCCCTCAGATGTACATAAGCACAGTGGGTGTGATGACAGCATCGTTCAGCATGGACAGTCAGGGGTACCAGCGCAGAATCTCCAGGTGGGTGCCTTGCAAACGGCGACATGGCTTGAGTGGCTTCCTTTTCCTGTGGGCTAGATCCTGCCCACACTTCACAGTGGGGTAACTGAGGTGAAATTGTTCCTTGATTTCACATGCTCGGAGATGTTTAAGAATTGGAACTCAGGTCATTTTAAAATGAAAGCCCTCATATGGCCTCCTGCTTGCGATGCCCACTTTTTGTCAAAAAAGTAAGCTGTTTCCTCCTTGGTCAGGATAGGATTGGTGTTATGAACAGTGAACTAAACCTAATTTTCCTTCATCTCTCATAAGAAGTACAACACCAGAAAGCAGAGTTCCATCTCTGTTATTAAAAGGCACAATCACAGAAGTATCTGAGTTTGTTCATGTCCAACCTTGTCAAAGACTAAGTGTTCTCTACTGAGACTGGGAGATGCAACTCAGAGGAATAAAACAAAACTAAACAAACAAACAAATAAACAAGAAAAAAACCCCACTCTCTGAAGAGGAACACTGCTTAAATTGATAGCTCGACTCCCCAGGCTTGAGAGCATAAGAGCTAAAAAATCTAGGAAGCAGAGTTCCTTCAAGATGCGAATAGGGTTTGGTGGAAGTGAAAAGGGACAACTACAGAGGAGACCAAGGGCGGTGGATCTGCTTTCTCAGACGGGGTGAGGGAGATGAGGAGAAAGAACTTATCACCCAGCACCTAAAGTCCAGGCCCTTTAGATCAGCTCCTCCCCAAGGCCTTTTTCCCGGGAAACATTATTTCAACTGGAAATCTGTATAAAGAGTTCAAATGAAATTTTTGAAAAAAGAAAACAGTAAGTGTCTTCTACAGGAAGACCAGGCTCTGAGAAGTAAAAGACTTATTTGAAGACAGACTGGAATTCTCATGGAAAATGGAACCAAGTAGATTTCCATAAACACACTCACTGCTCGGCATGTTTTCAGGCACAGCATCTTGTTCAATCACAGCATTTTCTGAAAACTGACAAAACGTTGGTCTCAACAGCTTTCTCATCAGATCTCGAAGGGATGAGCAACACATTTGTAGCCGCTGCTCACTAGCTCTCATCATCTCCAAAGACACTTCTCTCTGGGCAAGGCCAAGCACAGTCACCGAAATGCAGAGGTGCGCTGAGCTAGTGTGTTTCCTGCGGGGTCACGTGGGGACACAGGTGGCGAGGTCCCCTTCTCAGTTCCTCTTTCCTTTTCTCTTTTGTACCTTTCCTTAATGACACCTGATCACCACCATATTTAAACCACTCCCTCCATGCCTCAGACACAGACCGGGTCCTGTAGGCAGTTTCTGTTTCATCCAGGAGAAAGCACAGGAGATGAAAACAGGAAGAGGAACTAGTTCTAAATGAGAAACATTATTGGACATGAACTGTAAGTTTTCAACACAAATTCAGAGGTCATGTGATAGGTCATAACTGGCGGACTCCTGGCATTTCAAATTGGGAAATATGAAATTTATGCCGGGTGTGGGGGCACACACCTATAATCCCAGCCCCTGGGAGGCTGAAGCTGGAGAATCACTGCAAGTTTGAGGCCAGCTTGGGCTACACAGTTAGTTCAAGGCCAGCCTGAACAACATAATAACACCTTGTCTCAGAGAAAAAGAGGTTGATGTTTCTTTGATATAAAAGGCCATTTTAACTTTATATGTCAGTATTACCAAGTAGTGTAGAAATTAGCAGGGCTTTCCAAGTTCTTACTATTCCAAGTGGTGTACATGAAAGATTCACATTAGCTTAAGGAAAAAAAGAAAAAGAGAAAAAGTATAAAAGATATGTTCAGGGAGAAAAGGGTGCTCAGAAGGAAAAAGAGCAGGTGGGTCCTGCAGGCAGGATGGAGCATTGCAGACAAGAGGGCGGGGCTGCCAAAGGCAAGTGCTGTGGCCCCATCAAGTCTCTGGGTCCGTGATCCAGGTGGGGCACCTGATCTGTGCTAGCAGCCTGGCATCTGGTGCCCAGCTGCGTATGTTCTCAAGTCAGGAGATGCCATGTCAGGCCTTGGAGCTGCGGCTTTGCAACCACAGTGACCAGACTCTTCAACTGATAGGTTGTGCCCAACTGCTCCAGCCATGCTGCCATGTACTAGGCTCCTATCTTGAAGGGGAATCTGTTTTCTATACATGTCAACAATTACTCTGTAAAATTTATGCAGTGATAAACAGGTTTGAGTAGGAAGGTTTATTTCTTCTTGAAATGTCAGGAATTAAGATGATTAGCATCAGTGGGTCAAGTAATGCTACATACTTATTAGACAGAGTTGATATATTTCTTTCCTTTTCAAAAATTCCATTCTAACTTCTTACATCATCAGAGCAATTTCATCTGATTTTTTTCCTTTGTCTTACAATCTAGCATTTTCCCTAAAGTCTTCCTTGGGATTCTTTCTTGTATCTCTTCCTAGACAACTCCACCCCTTCTAAATTAAACAATAGTGTATGTATGTAGATTAAAAACACAGACCTCTAACTCTGGCCATTGGAAATCTGGAATTCACCACTTATCTTGTAATCAGCCACTGGGCATTTTACATACTAATATACCAGCAGCAGCTCTACCTCAGGAATACCAAAGACGCAATCTGAAATTTCTCTGCCATCGTGCCCCTTGTCTCTTGTCTGAGCTCAGGTGTCCAGAGCAGAAGTCTCAGTTCATCCCGCCTCCTGCTCCTCTCTCATTGTCCAGCAGCCAATCAGATGCTGAGTCTCTCTGACAGCTGCTCAGCCTCCCCTGCTTATCTTCACCCTTTTGTACCATTACCTTCAGCCCCTCTGCTTTACATCTCTTATCTTTATAAACTATTCTCTACACCACTACCAAAGTCATCATAAGCAGAAGTCAAAGTCATGATTATATGAGATTCCCATTGCTGCTATAAAAATGATGATGAAGTGAATGCTTAAAGGAGCACAGATTTATCAGAGTATTCTCAACTCCAGACTTTAACTAAGTCACATCTGCAAAACCCCTTCTGCCCAGAGATTGGGCTCTAGGCATAGCAGGGAGAATTTGGGGTTGGGGATTACTTTGTCTACTACATTGGTCATTCTGCTCAAGGTCATGTGTGTAGCCCCAGCACCTATGAAAAAACTAGTCTAAAACATGTTATTTACAGACAGCAGTGGAATTTATTTGAAATGTTATATCACTAGCATGGCAGAATGTAATAAATGTTTTCTTAATCAAGTTACCTGATAGTCTCAGGTTCTGCACAATGTCCTTGCCCCTTCACCACCAGCAGACTCAACTCATGAGTTAAACTCCATCCCTCCCTAAGCCTTGCTCATCTTTGCTGAAGTTTATCTTTTCTTGGCATTCTGCTCAAATACCTTATTCTGCTAACTTCTGTCTGATTACAGAGATAGCTTACTGCCACTGGAACATTTGCTTTTTGTGATCTCTGGGGATCCTGCAGTATTATAAACTCCTTACGTTCAAGGTGCTGTTTTTTCTAGCTTTTGTTCCTGCACGGGATGGCATGGTGCTGGAACATACGATATGTACTGCATACATGCCTGACAGTTGCCTGATCTAGAATGATTTTTTAAAAATAAAAATAACTCTAAACTACAGGATGTCAATGCAGGAGAAAATATCATTATTTTCTTTATGGCAGCGGACATATTTCAATTGTTTTACTGGTACCTCAATGTCTTAAATCCCCTCTTCTCTCCTTCTAGGAGCAGTGCCACCTTAGAATTCATCATCGGTTTTGATTCTTCTGATGGCTGCCTCATCTGCTGATTATGTTTTTGCTGTCTGCCTCCCCAGGAGCTTTTAAAACCCTCACCAGCTATCACTGTCCTCGGTCTTTGATGACAGAACATCCATTCTGTGAAGATGTCACCTTTCAAAAACTTTAAGGGCATATGCCTTGGGACAAGCTTTACTATACACCAATAAAGCCAACAACATAATTTTCTTCTGTTATTTCCCAAGGCTGACCCTAGGCAAGGCAAAGTACAGAAATACTACCCTATGAACACGCCACAAATTTCCTGGAATCAAAATAGCAGATGTTAAAAAGCAAACTCAAAGAGCCGGGCATGGTGGCTCATGTGTGCAATCCTAGCACTCGGGAGGCAGAGACAGGAGGACTGCTGAGTTCGAGGCTTGCCTGGGCTCCATAGTGAGCTCAGGGCCAGCCTGAACTACAAAGCAAGACCCTGTCTCCAAAAAAAAAAAAAAAAAAAAAAAAAAAAAAAAAAAAAAAAAAAAAAAAAAAAAAAAAAAAAAAAAAAAAAAAAAAAAAAAAGCAAACTCAAAGATGCAAACAAATAATTAACAGAATCAGACTTTTTTCCAAAGAAAAAGACCAGATTGAGAAAAGTTAAAAAACCTCAATTTAGCCAAATCTGAGGCATTAAAATTATAGTATTTCAAATAACTCAGCCATGACCAATACAGCCTGACCCCTAGATTTAGAGGTCAAAAGTAGTTTGATTCCTGAGCTAGTGCCCAAGTCTCTAGTCCATATGTAATATTTTGTTCACACAATTCCACACAAAAGAAACTGCTTAACCCATGGCTGCTGCCATCTTGATTCAAAGACTACAACTGAAAAACTTAGAAGGCAACCTATGCTGCTTGCCTGCAAAAGGCCTGGGCCCTGTGGAATGAGCTTAGCCCAACATGTGTGTAGACAGAGAAGACCCTGTGTCACACAAAGACCTGGTGATAGACATTTATCCCCTGATACCCACAATAAATTAGTGATATAATTTAGGCAGTTGTTTCAGTGCCAGGCTGCATGCTAAATGCTATAGCCACAAATATACAAATGTATATACTCACAGTTAACATCATTATGGAATAATATATAATAGTACATTGGTTTATTGTGTATACACAATTGGTTATTGTGTATACACACACATGTATATACATACGTGTGTGTGTGTGTGTATTGTCATTTGGGCCTGACTTTAATCCTATATGGCAGGTGTCATTATTCCTATTTTGACTACATGAAAATAATTATATAGAGACTTGACTAGACCAAGCTTACACAGCCAGGACCCGAATGGTGCCTATCTATCTCCAAAATAAATAGATTATTCTGTCAGTGCTGGTAATTGTGCCATGTAGCACAGACATAGCCACGTTGATGGGCAATTTTTATGTGCTTAGGAGCATGCATTTTTTCTTTTACAACATGTAAGTCATTTTACATTTTTTGTTATTGCAAACAAAGTTGCAAAAAACCACCCTTTCCATCTGTCTTAAGGTCCAAAAATCCACGTTTCTGGATCAGACAGATCTGGGTTATAGTCCCAGAAATAATTATCTTTCAGAAGGTTTTGGACAAGTTATTTAATCCTGATTTCATTATCTACAAGATGACAATAATGATGGTGAAATGATTTGGGGAGCTGTTATGAATTGCTTAATGATGAAATCAGGTAATTGCATAAAATAGATAATATCCTAGAGAAGAGCAAGGTGCTCAATAAATGCTTGCTTGAACCAATGATGTCATTCCTGTTTTGGATGAGGTAGTTCCTGGGTTCTAAAGACATACAGAAGAAATATTTCTTTTGGTTGGCCTTGAAGCTGGGCAGATGGTGACTACCAGTTATAAGGTCCCACCTATGTGGCATTCCTGCCCATCTCTCTCAGGCAACAGATCCTGAAGGTCAATACTCAGCCCAGTTCCGTTCTAAGAGTGGTCGTTCTTTATAGGACTACTCTTGTTATCAGGACAAGTGCTATGTCTAGGCAGATGCCACTGCTCCTGCAGAGGACTCTAGCCAGGACAGCCCCTGCTGTGTCCAGGCTGAAGACGACTGTCCCCTCCAAGCACTGTGTTTCTTGCCTGTATCACACCCTCCAACTCTCCCTTTCCCATCATGCACATCTCCTCCTCTACCCCCAGGCCAACTGTTCTCAGATTCCTACAGCATGACAATCCCAACTCTCTCTGAAGCCATGGCTTCAACACTCTGCTTCATACTCATTCTCATGCCTCCTGCCTCAGTCAATGCCTGATACATTGACAATGATGACAGAACACTCAAAAGGTATCATGTGTCCCCTCTGTCCCCTTTTCTCTTTCTCTATTGCCTATAATTGACTTTAAATCAAAGAAATGGTGAGTGTTGAACGCTGGATGGGGCTGTCTGATATTTGGCACCAGGAAATAATGGCTTTATTATCTCTGTTCTGATACACTGGACGAGACTCTCACAAGACTTTTTTTAAATGGATCAAAAATCTTTCCCCTTTCCATCAGGTGTGTAAATATAAACATACTGGAACCTACCATAAGCTTTTGCAATTTTGCATGGTATAAAACATCTTGGTAGTGCTGGGCACAGGCTGGGTTCACATCTCTGATCTTTGCAGTAGGTAACAACAAAGTGTCTAAAGTCTTCAAAGGATTCCCTTCATCTATAGCTTCATTGATGTATCCTACAGCTACAATTCCTAGAAAAATAAAGAAAAAGATTCCCTGTAAGTCACAGTACATTATACACACATTCTCTGCAAAGTATAGCCCAGCTCCCTTCCCCAGAGCTCTGTATGGTGATAGAAATGTCCCTTCTGAGCTGTCCTGGAGAGCAGCCCTCTGTCATAGGTATCTTTTGAGCACACAATATGTGGTTAGTGTCGCTGAAAAGCTGAACTTAAAATCTTGCCTAACTAGAATTAAATTACATTTGAGTAGTCCCACATGGCTGGGAAATGTGTGTAGGCTCTGTAGATATAAACATAGTGAGACATGTTTTGGGATACTTTTCAAGTTCAAATGTAGAAATTAATTTCACATACTATTTTAACAGGTAATTAAAAATGCCTGAAGCTCTAATTTACAAATGAACTGGAGGATGAGTAAGAACACCTGTAGTTTAATTTTTGCCATCTTTAATGCCTTAAATGATCTCAGAATATAAACTAAAAGGCTCAAGAATAAAAAGGACAGAAAGCAAGCTATGGACTATGAAAAGTTTATGGAATTCTTAAAACAGTGGGTTTATTTGGAAGCCACTTTTCATTATCACCATGTTACTAAAAATAAACTATCACTTAATCATAAAATAACACTATACACACACACACACACACACACACACACACACGTTCATTCCTCCACACAAAGGCATGCAAGGAGGGGACTTCAGTTCCACAGTTCAGGGCAGGTGAGGAAGAGCTAGTAAACAGCTATATATTAATAAGCAACAAGCTAAGAAAACAAACATCCTTACTCCCTAACTTCTTACTCCTCATTTTTCCAGTTATTTTTCATCTAAAGTTGTATCACAATCCACTTGACAAATGTAATGTGCCATGGAACAGAACGGCCGTGACTTAGTTTCACAAAGTATATCTTGACATTCAAACTGAGGTATGATATTTAACTAATTATTTTCTAAATCGTAAACCCCATAAATACCACCTTGCTAAGAATGAACATATTTATCTGCAAGAAGAAAAGAACAATTTAAAACTCTTGGAAGCTGGTCCAGATCATGATACTTAAATACACAGCATACACACATTCTAACAGCTGATCACCTGGCAGTGAGTGCATCCCAGCTGACTTGGTGGAAATCACCTGCAGCAGTTCTGGGAGCGTATCTAAGAGTGAGGCCCCTGAGGTCATAGTAAATGACCTCATAGGAGCTAAAAGGCCTGTCCAATTCCCCGCCCCAACTCCTCAACATCTGCCTCTCCTCTGTGTTTATGCAATTTTTAAATTTGTCATATGAACAAAGATTGCTGAGCCTCAGCCCATGACCCATTTCTTTAAGCCAAAGCATTATTCTCTAACATTCCAGCCCAATGAGCAGGTGGATATCCTTAGAGAATTCTTATATTTCGACAGCAGATGAGGTAACTTACAAAGAACGACACCTACCAAATATAAAAGACAAAATTTGAAATACAAACACCTTTGTTTAGGTCCCATGGTTAAAATAATGTTCCTCTACAGGTTCCATTAGGGAAAGTAAACTTTCTGGTAAGAAACTCAAAGAGCACCCAAGGCCAGGGAAACACAGCCTTGTCTTTCATACTCAAGGTTTGCCTTAACTGCACACCTGACTGTCACAAGCCACACACAGTGCTGGACCCTGGAGTGGGATGGGGTGGGAGGTGTGGAAAAAGCAATGGACTTTTGAATGCTTGACAAAAGCTCTCAGGACATGTCCGCCTGATGACTTAACTACTACAGTGTGTAAATGACACTATTTCAGAACTTTAAACAAAAACACCTCAATGTAACAGAAGGGGAAAAATTAAACCAAAACACAGATATATTGATATACTGTTATTAAAGTTCCCAAGTCCTAGAAGGAAGCATCTGTCTCTGGGGTACCTACTGTGAGGCTCACCTATGCCTTTTGCAGTAAGATGTGTAAGTGTGACGTGTGTGCTGTCTGCTGCACAGTAATTTAGCAGTCACGGTGCCTAGACAGACAAACATAGCCATCAAGAGGTTGTTACAAATAATATCCTCATGGGCCACTGTCTTTTAAAGTCACACAAATGTCATTTGTTTTTCTTTTCCCATGAAAGCAAAGGTCCTATTTGACATGTGAAAGTGCTACCTTCTCTCTTTTAGTCATGGAGGAGAGAGGAGCCACCGCTCTTCAGCACGGAGAACTTTTACCCCTTCACTTGGGTAAGCAGCACCCTCCAGGCCTGGGCTGCAAGTGCTGTCAGGAAGTGGGGAGAGTCAGAAAAGCAAAATGGAACTTGGTTCTTCACTTTGCCTACTCGGAGACAGAGGTCCTGTCGTTTGGGGGTATCTGCCATCACATTCAGACCACAGTGGCAGGAGACATGGTAAGGAGGTGGGGTCCAGGAGGAGGGCAGAGGGCCAGGGGCAGTTCTGTGCCAGTGTGCGAGCGTGCGTGCATAGCCACACACACACACACACACGCACACACACACAGCAGTGATTCTCCCATCCACGAACATCTGCTCAACTCACTGCTTCCTTCTGAACTAACATCTGGCCAATCAGAAAGAGCTGAGTGGGCCACATCTCACTGCAGAGATTTCAAATGCCTCCCTGACAGGAAATGCGAAGAATCAACAGAAACCTTTGTGTTCTCCGAAGAGAAAATTCAGATGTGTATAAAATTTGAAAATAGCACAATTAAGAAACTGCAGGGATTGCTGTCCCTATGGTTCATCCAGTGTGCACCGCGTCAAGGAAGTGCACCTGGATCTTGTTTCGTAGTAGGACCCTAGAGTCAGAAGATGTTTAGAAAACAAAAAACCAGAGGGGGCCACGACTTTTGGCGTGGTGCTCACAGGAAATAGCAGAGAAATGAAACAAAACTATGTAAAGGCAATTAACTAATGAAATTATGCTTTATTGCAAGCATGATTTTAGTTTTTAGATTAGGAGACTAAGCCTTAGACCTTACTCCAACATACTACAACACACCCTGGAGACCCCAGAGAGGAGTTTCTGTCTGTTCCCTCAGCAAACTCTGGAGCGAGTGAGCTAGGAAAGTCATAGTCAGAGACAGATGGGAGGTCAGTGAGTTTAGCAGTTCTATATCCACTGTAGCTAACAAGCCAAAGAGCTTGGAAGCCAGAGAACAGGGTGATTGATGGAGAAGACATCTTGAAGCTTGAATTTTGGACATTCATGCTGCAGAAAAGCAATGAATATGTTCATTGCTGAAGTCCACAGCATCTCATTCTCCACTCTATTTTTATAAACAAGAGGCAAACGACAAGGAAGCAAGTGGACAGTCTAGAAAGCTTGTTTCAGGCATCTCTGCTCGGGTTTGTGCTGCTTGCTCAAAAGTTGAGAAGCACAGCATATCATCATGACTTATGACCACAGAGCTAGATTACATTCTGAGTCCTTCGTGTACAGGACAAGAAAGTATGTCAGCTTTCTGGAAACTGCCCAGAAGAAAAGTTAAAAAAAAATAAAGTCAGGTGCTTGAAAATTTAAGTTATCTAGAGTAGTCTTTTCTAGATAAGAAAATAATTAGGACTTCCTTTTATGAATTTTCTTCTAGCCTTTCACATCTTTTGTGTAGGTTTTGTAATGTGCCTAACATGCTGGTACAGGGGTACAGGAATGAATTTATACATAAATGAAGCATTTGGACAGCATGTGTCCTTCTAAGCTCCTTCAAGCAGAAACTTGCAACTTTAATCCAGGAAAGTGCCCCATACTTACGGTCATTTTCTTCTTGAATTTCAGCATTAATCATATCAATGCAATTCTGAATCTCATTCCAGCTTAAGTTATCTTGCCCCTGGGAGAAGGCTTCTAGTTTAAAGGAAAGCAATGCATTCGCGTAACTATGAGAGAGAACAGAATGACACTGGTCAGACATACATTCAATGTTTATTCATGTTATCTATTTTATTTTTTAAATTTTGAGACAGGGTCTCCCTAAGTCAGTCATTAAGTTGCCCAGGCTGGGTTCAAACTTGTGATTCTCCTGCCTCAGCCTCCCAGAGTTCAGGGATTATAGGCATGGGCCACTGCACCTGGCTTCATTTTACCTATTCTAACTTGACATATGCAGCCAAGCACAGATGACATGAGGTTAGGCAAAGAGAAGAAAAGCTTTTGCAACACACATCCAGCCCCCTTCTGCTACTGTGGGTTTTCTGAAAAGCATTTTTATATTTTAAAAAATTCTGTCTAATGAAAGTTCTCAAGACTCAACCTTGCACCTAACTCAACAAAAACTGTCAATTCTGGGAAACTATTATTTTCCTTATTCACTAATTTTCCTCCCTTTTTAATGGTCTATTTGGTTTTCGGGCGATATTCTGTAATAAAATTCAAAGATATGTTATTGTCATCCCTTCTATCATCAAGAATTCTGTTCTATTTTTTTTCTTGTTCCTTCCCAAACCTGAGCTTTTCTGCAGTACCTCTAATATAGCTCTCCTCTACTTTAAGTCCTGTCCCCACTGAGGAAGCAAAGAAAACAAAGTGCACTTCCAGAAAACTTGCTGAATAACAGAGCCTTTCACTGTACATTTCCTTGAAGATGTGGTGCATGACTTGTACAGATGACCCTAAAATTTCTTATCCCCCAGCCATTTCCCTGAGGGCTCCGGAGCAGGGACTCAAACCCTCTCTTCCATGTTCCTGTGTCTGACTCTGGCCCCTCCTCACATACATGTACAAGATGCTAGAAAATAGACTTTGGTTACCACTCTGATTATTTTTTCTTCTCTACAGAAGTTTTAGAGAAGAGCTTATCCATCTTGATAAAAGACAAGTCTCATTTCTGAATCATCCATTTTGCCATTTAAAAATCACAGAACAAGCCCTGGAGATGAAGCCAGCGGCAGAGCCCTTCTCCAGTTCTAGTGAGGCCCTGGGTTACATCCCTAGCAGCATGACAAAACAAGAAATGACAAAACTACGTTATAACCACAGGCTAACATGACCAAGGTAGCCAAAAGGAAGGGAATTCTAGAGCGCAGTTTGCACTAACATCTTCACCCACACCAGAGAAATGAGGACAGGTCCTCCCTGTACAGCACCAGTGACTTATTTGCAGTTTTGCTGCTGAAAAGGCCAGAGATCCACTGACAACACAGTTTCAAAGAAGGAATGCTTTGAGTCTAAAACTGTTTTCCCAGTTTTGTGATACATTTTCACCAAGTTTTGCATTGTTCAAAGTGACGGTGAAATGTCTTCCACAAACGTAGCTTGGGCAGAAGACCTTACTCAGAATAGAATGTGGATCCAACAATTTGTTGTTTGCCACTGAATGAGGTCTCATCTATGCAGGATTGAAACTGGCTCAGGGTTATGTTTGAGAGTTTTACCAAGAGTTACAGGCTTAAGCAAACACTGTGCTACACTACTGATGCAGTATAAGCTAATACTGACTGCAGTTATAGCAGAGATAAATGGGCAACCCTATGAACAGGACGTTTCTATAAGAAAGTGCAAAATTATTCCAGGCATTTCATATACTCAGCATTGAAAGGAGACCCCCCAAGACTAAGTGAGAAAGCCTGAGGGTGAACACAGGAGAACCTGAGGTGCCCAGTCTCTTTTTAGAAATGAACATTAAGAGTGAAAAGGAGGGTCGGAGATTTAGCTCAGTTGTTCCAGCGCCTGCCTCGCAAGCACGAGGTCCTGAGTTCGATCCCGGTAACCACATACAATGCTGGGCGTGGTGACTCACACCCACCAACAATCAATACCACATACCACAGTGCCGGGCATGGTGGCTCAAGCCTGTCATCCCAGCACTCAGGAGGCAGAGGCAGGAGGATTGCTAAGTTCCACACTTGCCTGGGCTACATAGTGTGAGCTCAGGGCCAGCCTGAACTACAAAGCAAGACCCTGTCTCAAAAAAAAAAAAAAAAAAAAAAAAAAAAAAAAAAAAAAAAAAAAAAAAAAGTGAAAAGGAAAAGATTTTAGGAGGAGCTTAACAGAGCTCCTTGGCCTTTCCCCAATGAGTGCGTGTCTACTGACAGAAGCGAATCTGAGAACGACTCCACAGTCTACCATGCGGGTCTGTGCCCTGCATTCCCCAGCACTGTCTGCTTTGAACAGTGGACAGACTGGTCAAGCTAGTCACTAACAGGCCTGGTGCACACTGAGAAGACAGCAATATAATTGAGATCAGCAGATGCACGTTAAACGCACATAACATGTGAAGTGTGGGGTAGGCACAGCTAGCTGACTGGGAGCAGCAACACGAAGCCTCTACCTGCAGAAGCTTGCAGCCCAGGGGCTAAGACAACACAGATGCAAGGGGTGCTAAAACCAGAGCACAGGAAGGCCATCCAAGTTGAGACAATCCCTGTGAGGAGGTGCAGGCATTTGAGAAGGGAGGGAAATTCTTATTTCTCGGGCACTTTGCCCAAGGCAGACACTGAACCAGGTGCTTGATCTTTAAGATAGGTTTGAGGAAACAGAATGGGCTTTTTGATAGTTTTACTGATGTTTTATGCTTTATAGGTGAAGAACAAAGGACTTAGCTAGAGAAGGTCAGACTCATTAGGGTTCCTCTAACCACATCATGCTGGTTCTAAGAAGAAGGACCTTAGCCAAGATGGGGAAAAGCATGAACATGACTCATGGGCACATCATCCACAGCAGGCAGGGCTCTGATCCCAGGCTGAGCAGTGCTGAGTGAAGATGCTCAGTTCCTGGTGGCAAGGCCAGTGCACACAGGAACAAACCAACCAGCAAATCCATGATGTGGTTGGATCCAACTTGGTCAAAATGCCAGTTGTCACCAGAGTCAAGGTCAGAACAGCACAATTGCAGTTGGTCCTCAAGTCAGATAAGGACAGAGTGCAATTAGTAGCACAATGTTATAAACACAGCTACATTTTCGAACAATTACTAGGAACAGTGGATATGCAGAACCAGGCCACCCCATACATCAATTTCAGGAAAATTAGATAAAGAATCCTTCTGAGCAAACAGACTCCCAGGAGTGGAAGCTGTGACAGACAGGGGAGATTTTGCATGACTTTACGAGAATGGCTCTGGTCAGCACCCTTGTGCTGGGAAGACCCTGAATAGCCTTGGCCTTAGATAGAACACCTTTCAAACTTGGCAACCTGAAAACTTGGGCTCCTGAGAACCCAGAGTGAGAAGCAGATGGAAAGGGAGATGTGGAGGCTGTGGCAGGTCACTCAAGGCCAATATACCAACACCAGAACTGGAGTGAGTCCTGAACTCTCACACTGGTCCTGGGTCATCCAAGTGGCTGCCCAGGGGAGCCAGCATGTGTTTAAGCCGAATTGTGAGACATCATCAAATGCACACATTTTACATGTTTCTCTCAATGCATTTGAGCTCTGTTTCTGTAGGCTCCCAGTTTCCTCCTGAGGGTGCTGAGCCAGGGGAGACAGTAGTGCCATTAGTAGAGGCAAAAAAAAAAGTGGCCTTGGAAACAAACTGGAGTCATGTGAACCAAAGGGCTAACATTCTTTACTCCAGAAAGACTAAAAACAAGGAAAATGCACCAACCTTCCTTTGTGATCATTTTATATGCCAACAAGAAATCAAATACCATTTGTTTAAGATCTAAGAGGTCTAGATTTATCCCGTGCAACTCTGTATGGGATCCAAGACAATTAGCCAACCTATAGATCAAAGCAGTTCAATCAGGAAGCAGCCTCTGAGTTTTTATCAGGACCTAGGCAGACATGGCCCCCTGGTGGCCAGAAGAATTCAGGCTTACTTCTTCCAATTAAAGCTTTTTGGTTTAATTTGGGATGGGGGAGTAGTTCAGTGGTATGGCTCTTGCTTAGTGTATATGAGGCCCTTGCTTCAATCTCCATCACCAGAAAGAAAAGACTACTTTGGCTCTTAATTTTGGCCCCTTAATTTTCACTTTAGATTCACTACAGTGTTTTATAACACCATAAATTATACTATTTTGGTAGCACATTTGAGGAACATGAAATGAACGTACTGGGGCTGGGGATTTAGCTCAGTGGTGCTGCACCTGCCTCACAAGTGCAATGTCTTAAGTTTGATCCCCAGTACCAAAAAAACAAAACAAAATAAAATGAAAGTCCTAAATAAAGGCTCTTACCTATTGCTACAAGCGACTATGTTCTTAGGATTCCTTGCCTTGGAGTTAGGGTCTTACTGCCCAACTTTGGAACCATAACTCGGGATTCAGTTTCATCAGTAAAATTAAAATATTGGATATACTGATTACTAAGATTATTTCTAACTCTCCTACAGTCTGTTGTCTCAAAGAAAAAACAAACAAACAAAAACCCTGCTGAGCGTGGTGGCTCACTCTTGTAATCCCAGCACTTGGGAGGCAGAGGCAGGAGGACTGCTGAATTTGAGGCTTGCCTGGGCTACATAGTGAGGTCAGGGCCAGCCTGAACTACAAAGCGAGACCCTGTCTCAAAAAAAAGAAAAAAAGTCCAAGGGAAGGTCTGTTTCAACAGTTTCTCTACCCCCCTCCCAAATCCTAGGGATTAAACCCAGGTCCTTCTTACTGAGCCACATCTCTAGCTCTTACTTTTTTTTTTTTTTAAAGCCTTGATAAATCTTTAAGTTCCCTGGGCTGGACTTGAACTGGCAATCCTGCCTCAGCCTCACATGCTAAGATTACAGGTGTGTAGTTCCTCTGTTTTTCACTTATTAATCTTTGTCAATTTAAATCTTTCTCCAGGAAGACTAAAAGGAAAATGTACTATCCTCCCTTTTTAATCATATTCTATGCAGACAAGGATCATATACCATTGTTTGAGACCTAATAAGTCTTGATTTGTCCTGTGATTGTCCTGAGACCCAGTACTTTCACTACCAAAAGATTATTCATCCCCCCAAAGGAATACTATAAAGAAGACTTCTAGTTAGAAAGATGCTTAAAACAGAGTAGACTAGCTCTCAAGAAATGTAAGTGTAGTGTACACACTTTTTTCCACAGAAGAAGAAATTCTTCATGGATGAGACTTCCAAATACACATTTCTATGCTTAAAGAGAGTTTGGAAAATGCCCCTTACCGTTCCACATATGCCTCGTCCAGATTGTTGAACCCTATCGTGGGGCTTCTGAGTTGGTTCTGCACAGATACGAGATCGTTGCTCCCCAAGGCTTGGTTTAGCAATGCCACTGCGGACAGCATCTCTACTGCGATCAGGAGCTCCTCATGGGCCAGGTAGTTCTGTTGGGAAAAATGCAGCAGTGTCAGCCCCATGTCACGTACCACGTGTGTGCAAAAGACAGAGGCTCAAGGGATGAGGACAAGGCTCAGATGCTGAGATCCCAAGGAGCAGGTAAAATAACCCTGGGATTTCCTTAGGGGACCCATGCTGGCCCAGCTTCAAAAGGCAAATTCACTATATTAAAGGAAGGTATGAAGGAACGTGGAAAAGAATCATATATAAGTTGATATAGATCTGTGTCTCTAAGAAATCTTACAGCACACTGATTTTAGAGTAATGAAGCATAATCTCACCTCCTAAGGCAAACAAAAAAAGAGGATGTTAAGTAATTTTTCCCAAATATCTTACATTAACAACAACCATATCACATAAGATGATAAAGAAAGAGCCCAACAGAACTACTGCCGATTCACCTTCTCTACCTGTCCCAATGAACTATATGTGGACATCTAAAGTAGGTCACACTGGGAGAGCAGATTGGGGGGGCATCCACTATGGAGATCAGTATGAAGATTCCTCAAAGAACTAGAACTACAGGTTCCACTGGGCCCATCTGTTCCTTTTCTTGGCATCTTCCTAAAAGAGTTAAACACATCCTACCACAGGGATATATGCACATGCGTATTTACAGAATCACAGCTTGTAATAGCTAAATCTTGGAAACAGCCCAAATGACCATCAACTGATGAATGGATAAATAAAATGTGTTTTCATATACAAGGGAGTACTACTCTGCCATAAAAAGTACAAACTTAAGGCATTTCTAGGTGCATGCACCTTGAGACTATACTCTTCATGGAAGTAAATCAGATATCATGTATAAATATTACACTTTTTCCCTGGTGTGAGAAGCCAAAAGAGTAATTAAGAGTCAAAATGGATGATATTGGAAAATAGGAAGAAAATGTTCAAATGAGAAGGGGGAAAAGGGAGATGGGAAGGAAGAAATGAAAAAGAAAAAAATAATAGAAGATAAAATTGGAAACAAAGCTTTGTAAATAAAATGGTGAAGAGGGATTGAAGGGAGGGGAGGGAATGGGGGGGAAGAAGAATCAAGATATATCATGTATGGGTACAAATTCCTTATGATGAGTGGGACCATCTGTATCTAACACTTACCAATAAAATTAATTTTAAAAATAAAAATAAAGAAGATCACAATAAAAAGCACAAGGAAGAACTAACAACCACAGATTGACCATCATGAGGATGAATGACTGAGCTACAGTATAAGTACATTTGGGGTTTAAAGCTAGAGAAACAGGAGAGTAATAAGAAAACCTAGGTATAATTAATAACCTATTTTTCTTCTGTTACAAAATACTGCATTAGTATTTAGAATACAAAGGAAAGTCTTGATAAACAAGAATGAGAACATATCCTATCACCCAAGACCTTTAGAGAGGTTCTGTTCTTTATTTATTTTTTTTTTTAGACAGGGTCTCACTTTATAGTTCAGGCTGGCCCTGAGCTATGTAGCCCAGGCAAGCCTTGAACTCAGCAATCCTCCTGCCTCTGCCTCCCGAGTGCTGGGATTATAGGCGTGAGCCATCACAGTCGGCAGTTCTGTTCTTTTTAACTGACATTATTTTCTTATTACAAGAAAACAAGAAGGCTGAAGACTTAGCTCAGTGGTTCCCACACCTGCCTAGCAAACACAAGGTCCCTGGTTCGATCCCCAGTAACCACATACAACAATACCAGGCATGGTGACTCATACCCACCAGCCATCTGTACCACAAAGCACAGTGCCAGGGCGTGGTGGGTCTCTTTATAGTTCAGGCTGGTCCTGAACTCACTATGTAGCCCAAGCAAGCCTCAAACTCACAGCAAAACTCTTGCCTCTGCCTCCCGAGAGATGGGATTACAGGTGTGATCCACCACTCCTAGCACTGTGGTATGGGGTTATCTGAGATCAAATTTGGGATGTTGTGCTTGCTAGGCAGGCACTTAAACCACAGAGCTAAATTCCTGGCCCCTGGTTAAAACTTTTTTGATTCATATCTTTTAGAATCATTTTGTAGAATGTAATAGTGGAGATCATGGACCTCTCTATTGTCCTCTAGAAAAGTACAATTCAAATTTCATCTAGCTACCTGTAAGATAGCTGCTCCTCTGTACTTATACACTGGCTGAATCTTTGGCCTCTCTCCCATTTTTGGTAGGTGAGTGCTGGATCTGTTTTTTAAAATCTAATCAATAACCATTATATTTCTCTAGAACTTTACTGCTTAAATTATTTTAACATTCAATTTTAAAAATAATTTCCATAGTACTAGAGGTTAAACAGGGCCTTGAGCATGCTAGGCAAACATTTAACCTTTCACAGTGGAAATTTATTCTGATAAATGACTGTGTAGTGAATTAACATTTTCCTGAGCAATGGTTGAACATTTATAATGATTCCACTTATTAAGTATCTTTTTCTTAGATTTTTTTTTTTTTTTCTTTTTGAGACAGGGTCTCGCGTTGTAGTTCAGGCTGGCCCTGAACTCACTATGGTGCCCAGGCAAGCCGCCGCGAACTCAGCAATCCTCCTGTCTCTGCCTCCCGAGTGCTGGGATTACAGGCGTGAGCCACCACGTCCGGCATTGTGGTATGCGGTGTTGATTGTTGGTGGGCGTGTCTCCACACCCAGCATTATATGTGGTAACCAGGGATTGAACTCAGGTCCTTGCGCTTGCAAGGCAGGTGCCGGAACCACTGAGCTAACCCTCCGGCCCTTTCTTAGATATTTGAAACACTAGTTATATCATACATACAAAATTCCTGAGGCTATTCTAGTAAGATTTTATTCTGTTCCCCTGTTAGGCTTACAGTAAATATGTGCTTACTATGAACTTGCATGAATATTACTGCTTGACACTCTTTGCAAACTAATGAACATGAACATATAAAACTTGAAACCATGGTGCTAATGCATCTAGTTGTATTTTTCTAGAAATGCTGAATTAGAACTTTTTCTATATCAAAAACATTACATATTTTAAAATATTTCTATATAGTTAAAAGTGGAGATTCTTCAAAAAGATCACCCAGAAAATAGGAACAACCTGCTTGTATGTATATTTGTGGGGGCCACTTCCCAAATTTCCTAATGAGGCTCTTACAGTCCTCCTGTAGTAGAGACTAAAAGCAAGGATTAGAGTGAGGAAACTCTGATTGGCAGTGGTAGACGGAGGAGGGTGGGTCAGCAGAGCAGGCCTCACTCAGCACGCATGCGCAGGACAAGCTCCTCCTCCACTTACCATGGCGTTCTGTCTCTGAAGGTTGGAGAGTTCATTCTGGTACATAGCAGCAGCAAAGGGATAGACAGCAGGCAGCTGGGCCTCCGGTTTCTTCAGCGCCAGGAGGGTGCTCTCAGGGTCCCCTTTCCGAATGACAGCATTGATGTGGTCCACCGCAGCCAGTCCTGAGGGTGCAGGTCATGAGCCATCAGACGCTCCTCTGTTCCCCTCTGCCCAAACTCACCAGCCCTTCTCCTCAGGCTTCCCTTCCCCTGAGCTCTGCAGCTGTGGGTGGAGGGAGGCAAAGCCTTGGAAATTCAGCCCAGTAACAAATCAGTCAGTCCTGGGAATTCCCTGAAACAGCCTGAGCACTGACAAAGATGGCATTGTGAAGATCATTCCCGCTTAGCAGGGCTTCTCCACAAAAGCCTTCCTTGGGTGATGGCTCTACTGCCACCTCTTCCATGGCCTCTGAGTTGCTTCAGTACTGAGGTTTCCCACCTTGTGAATCTTGCTCACTTCTGCCAGGCTTGTCCTCTACTGCTCCTTCTGGGTGAGCCCGGAAGCAAGCCTTGCGCTGCCCTACCCTCCCTGTGCTGAACCCTCCAGCAGGCTCCTAGGTCATGTGATCTGCTGCAAGCTCTGGGATCTCACCATCAGCTGCAATGTTTAGGATTCAAAGGATTTTAGTAACCAAACCAACAGTATTTGGAACAGCAGATTCTGCCTTGTTTTCACAGCACAGAAAGTGACTTGCTGACCTTATGGGGGAGCACGTGATGGGCTCTGTCACTAGGCAAGAGCAAAGAGGTAGAGCCTGAAGGGTTTAGCCTCTAAAGAACACATAGGTTTAGCAGAAATAACAGACCCGAGGTTCCTGGCGTTTTGCAAGGGCCGATCTGTCTGACTATGACATAACTAGACTGTGGCTGAGATTGTTTAAACCTCTTTGACACGATGACAATTTCTCTATGTACATTCACAAGGAGTTGACCTTGAACTTTCCACGAAGAGATACCATTCAACAGTGGGAGACATGACTAATGGAACTCGTCAAGTCATCCCTCCAAAAACTCATACATGTCTGTTGGAGCCCAAGAATTACTTTTTTATCCTTAGAATTAATGGACAAATGAAAGAATTCCAGAAAGGAAAGTCGGATTGTTCTTGGTATTTCTGTTGTATTGTTATCCAAAGTCTTTCAGGGATGATTTTGGGGAGGACCTTGCTTTACTTTACAGAGCTTTACTGTAAGAATCTGTATAACTGCATGTTAAATATTACCAGAAAATCATATCCTTGGACACTCTTCATAAACTGTTTCTTCTCAAATTATAACAAACATTTTTTTGTTAACCATGATATTATATCTGCATTTAGTGAGTGTCTAGCCCTGACCTGACAGAACAGAATGCAAGTGAACAACTTGAAAGTGAAGGCTGCCATTCAAAGCTGAAAAATCTAAGGATAAGTCCAGTAGTGTGAGCCTGGAATGTTAGCAGATTGAATCAAACCATCAATATTCAATATTTCAACCATAGAAAGTGACAGTACTAAGTGGCACAATGACAATTTCTCTACATACATTCACAAAGAGCTGGCCAAAGCTGAGTGCCTACACTGCCACTCAGGCCACTGTAGAGGTTGCAGTAAGTGTAAATGCCCAACAGTTTAATACAGTAGCTTATATAGTCAGGAAAGAGCTCGCTGCTATGCCTGCCTTTCATGGGCTTGAACATACAGAATTGTCTTACTGTCATGTCACTGACCAAAACATGTTTGGGGGTGGGCTGAAGAGTACTTTCAGTTCTATAAGACTCCAATTTTCAGACAAGGAGACAGCAGAGGCTTCAGAACAACAATGTTCTGCGTATTTTTAAAGCTACCAAGAATGGCCAAAGCCTTTCATCAATTTCAGCTGGATGTACCAGTAGTGGAAATTCTCCAAGGCCTCAAAACTGGGGGAGAAATATAGCCAATATGGCACTAAATTTGTGGTCAAGTTACTTCAGTATTAAAATATTTATTTATATGGCATTTTATTTAACATAAAAAAGGGCCATTCTGGAGGCTACATACATTTCAAAAACAAAAATGGTAAAAGGCTATGGAGCCACCTCCTCTTTAAGCTGATGGACTTCAAACACTGACCCATGGATAATATCAATTTCTTCCTGTAATTCATTTGTCAAGTGTAATAAAATTCTCAGCTTTCAACTACAGCAAGCCTCATGTAATGTCACCGACATGTTCAAGATTTAACAGGTGGAGAAGGACATGAACATGTAGCCCAAATTGGTAAGGTGTTGATTTTAAAATAAAGTCACCCAAGAGCTTTCACTCTGTGTGTGTGTGTGTGTGTGTGTGTGTGTGTGTGAGAGAGAGAGAGAGAGAGAGAGAGAGAGAGAGAGGTAAATTCTCAAATTCACTCAGTTGCTAACTGCTAGACATTGACATTAACCCTCCCTGGGTTGGGCTGCTGCTTTGATTACTGTTTGAACCCCTGATGTACCTCTCCGTCAACTTGGGACACATTTCTGAGTAATACCTGCAGTGTGTGTTTCTTTGCAGGCATTCAAAGCAATAAAGAACATTCCAGACTCATCTAGGAAGTTACGTCAAGGGCAAGGGTCATGACTATCAAAATTAGTGTACACTCTAAGACTAACTTTGGAAGGGGGTTCATGTGTTTTATTAAATGGGCCGTGTTTCATTTCTTAGGTTTCAGGGTGAAGGGGAAAATAAACAGGTTGTTTAGATTGACTAAAGAAAATAAATGTCAGATGGAATTCCTTATACCTCTTCTGATGCTCTAGTAAAAGTCAATGTTACCCAAGAAGGGAAAAAGTCTAATTAAAAGATTCATGGTTCTAAATTTGCTGATGCTCCTTTTAACTACTTGAGTTTTCTGTTCTTTTCAGTTACATAAATGGATGAAGCACTATGAGGAGTTGAACTTAGTGACTCCATGGAGGCTCAAGGATGAGGGACTCAAACCTGCCACCACATGACTTCATCTGGATCTTTATTCTCTTGCACTAATGCTACACACTGTATGAAACAATTCTTGCAAACTGCAGATTAATGACTAGGAAAGCAGAAGTGTCAATAATCTCTTTTACAGCCCTAACAGAACACCATCATATAATCACAGGCAAGGGACTACAGTCCTGAAGTCCTAGTTTTTTACTAATTAAGTTAATCACCATTCCAACAAGGGATAGATTCAAAATATGAAATGCACAGTACCCATGATGAAATAGGGAGGTAGAACCAAACGAGCCCAGCATATGTTGTATGGTCAGGGGCCAGAACCACGAGAAAAAGAGTTCAATGGGAAACTGTCAGATTGTTGTGCCATAAAGTCAGTGTGGCCGTTTAGTAGATTTTCCATTCCATAAGGAGGTTTTATAAGACTACAGTTTGAGAGTTCTGCAGGTATTTTGGCAAAGACAGTGTATCTCTTATAAAACCCCCACTTCCTTCCACCACCCAGTACTCACTGTTGACTTTATTGATGTTGCCTTGGATTTCTGCTTGCGTCAGCAGTTCTTCATAGGCATCCCTCTCTTCTTCTGAAATGCAGTTGTTCTGGAAAACAAGGTCTTCATTGATTCCTGTGATTCAGTGAAATGTTTCCAAAGCTCAAAGTACAAATGAAAACATGAGAAAAGTGAACAAAATACTCACTAGTTTTTATTTGTAATCAGTACAAGCATTTGAGGACAGCCTGCTCCAAGAAGGGGCCCGGGGGTGACACACAGGTCCTACAATGGGCACCTAGATCACAATGGACCCAAAGGCTCTTGGAAAAGGGCTACATTTCTAGGTGGAAAATACTAAGTTGGATCACTTAGTACTGTCACTTTCTGTGGTTGAAAAATGGTTGAATATTGATAGTTTGATTCAGTCTGGTAAGTTCAAGGGCACAAATAATGAATATACAGAGAACAGGACAGATTCTTTAAGAGAAGTAGATTCAAACTCAATTGGAAAGAAAAATTTAAAAAGCAAATAGTTGTGGAAGGCCTGAAAAATGACGATAGAGGCTGAGATGAGAGAAAGGGACATGGGTGGCAGGATCTGGGCACACACGTAACAAAGTGTGGCATGTGGGACCCTATTGCATGGGTATATATCCAACGTTAGTAACAAAGATGGGGAGGTCACTTTTGTAGCACAGAGGCCTCTGAGGTCCACGCCAAGAACCTGTACTTAATTCACTGGCCACAAAGAGTCAGGGGCAGTAGGGGTGTGTGTGTGTGTGTGTGTGTGTGTGTGTGTGTGTGTGTGACAGTAGATATGGCATTAAAGAATTAATTCTGCAACCTCATGCTCTGTGAAGCAGGCTTGGAGAATGACAGGAAGCAAGGAGATGAACAACATGCTGTCAGAGTCCTGTCACGAGGTCTGTCAGGAGTGGTGCTGATGCCAGAAGGCAGGCAGTAGACTCAAGTTGGCAAGAAAAGGTCGTAAAATACAGACATGCACAGAATAGGCAGGACACAACTGCAGTTGCGCAGTTATGTGAAAAGGGGACGGTAAAAAGGAATGCTCCTCCATCCCACCCACACAGAGTAAGGAAAAGGCATAAGATACTTGAAGCTGACAAGGAAGAGCTTAATGCGGGAAAAGCTGGTGAGGAAGCAGAAGCTCAGTGTTGACAGTTTTCAGTAACTGGCAAGTCAGGAAGGTGGCGTAGTGTGGGGTTTGGGTTAGAACAAGCTGTCTTGCCAAGGAGAGATGCTCAAATAGGAAAAGTTAAAGACTGGGACAATCTGAAAACAATATACAAAAATATACTCTCTCAACTTCACCACACTGAATTATCAACATGTACTAATAAATATGAAGGTCACTTGGCTAACTCAAAGGTTACTGCTGATGACTAACAGGGCATGATCTACCTGTCTGTCTATCTACCTACCTACCTATCTGTGTAGAGGGACTGAACCCAGGGCCATTGCACAGAGCTACATGCCAACTCTTTTTTTATTTTGAGACAAGGCCTTGCTAGGTTGTAAAGTAGCCCTGGCTTGTTTGATCCTGTGCTCCTCCTGCCTCAACCTCAAGGAGTGGCGGGAGGATGGGTGTGTCTCACCACATTATGATTTTCAACTGGATATCTCCACCCTTCCAGGATAAATGCAAAATTCACAAAAAGACCTTCAACCTTTCCAACCTATAATCTCATAAAATAAAATCAATCTCACTGTGTTATAAAGGATGTGGTTTTCTTTTTGTTTAAATTTCACCAAAACCAATTGCCTATGGCTATAGAGATCATAGCCAGATGACTTAAATACTAGTTCCAACATTTTCAAAGTAACTAATAGCCATATTCATTACTGTATTTATTACTTAGATTCAAATTAAGTACCTTCAGTTTTGCATTTTCCTCTTTTTTTCTTTTAGCTCCCCAGAGTTCCTGCTGGTACTCCTGGGCCAGGCTGTCATCCACTGAAGTTAAAACTGCATTTGGGTTTCTTAGTGTTATAATGGTTTGCTCTGCAACCCTTTTTTCAATAGCTTCATTAATGGCTATAACTGCAGCATGTACTAAAAAAGAGAAAAGAGGGAATTTTTTTTTGTTATAAGCAAAAGCCAACAGGAACAATTGTGCAGACAGTGTGAACTCAAGCAATTTTACTGTCTTTTGTGGTTTCTAGTCAGTACACACAAAATAAACCAACCTTAGACCTACGATAGAGCAAGAACATGAGGGCCTGTTCACATGCCTTCTATCCCTGGCCCCCATTACTGTATCTATTTAGCATCCTCATTCATTTACCCAACTTGCACCAAACAGCTTAAATGAACCAAGTACTACATCTTCTACCACCAGGGGTTCTGCAGATACAAGCCAGTCCTGGCTCTCCTGTCAGGGGAACCTTAACTGTTCTAATATAAGAAGCTGCTTTCAAGAGTTACCTAAGAAGAGACTGAACCTCAGAGGAGAAAGTCGTTATAAATGTTACTTGATTTTGATCTTTATGGGGCCCTGAACAAAAGCGTAGTTATGCCACGTCTGAATAGCTGACCTACATAGCTATGGCCTAGTGAGTGTAGGCCTCATGAAAATGTATAAAGTTTATGCTAGCATGATAAAATTATGCAGCTTGTAACTTTAAAAGACTCCTAACAATGTACCCTGACTCTGAAATCTAGAGAAGAAAGAAATATGTTGGAGAAAGAAAACATTTCTGGAATCTCTTAATTAAAGAGGTGCAAATGGCTGCCTAAAGTCCAAAATCAAGTACTTGGTGATGTTCTGACACCTCAAATTATCTGTGATGTAATTACAAATATTAGAAACTCTCAGGGTTTTTAAAGTATCTTTTAAGTATTCTAGTTCATGTAATCAAAATCAACAAATGAAGTATAAGTAAGCAAGTTTGGGTTTTAGCAGACTTACATGCAGCTTCATCCACAGATAGTTCATTGGCCAAGATGCCACCTATTTTGCTGAAAGATGGCATCTGTATTCCATATTTCTCAAGTTCTTTTCTCATATTACTGATTTCCTCCTCTAAAAGATCCAAAGAATAAATAAATAAATAAATAAATAAATAAATAAATAAATAAATAAATAAATAAATAAATAAAAGGAAGGAACAGAGATCAAGGCAGGGATGAAAATACACTGGCCTAGAGCAACGCCTTCCTCAGGAGATGGGGCCTGTTCCCAGCTCTTGCGAGGAGGCTGAGGTTGAAGGATCAACCTTGAGTTCAAGGCCAGACTTTGTCTAGAACAAAAACCAAGAATCCAGCCTGCATGCTATTTCACAAATGTGGGGAAGGGAATCTGGGTGAGAACAAACAAGATAGGGAAGTTTTCTCTTATCAATACAGAGGAAGAAGAGGAACCAATGACATCAAAGTGAAAGGAGAAAATACTGGCCCATTATCTTAGTAACCCAATTGTGAAAAATTTATAAAGAGAAGAAATACTACCTGTGAAGTCCACTTTGCCCAAGAGATCCTGGATCTGGGGTGCTATTCCTAGTTTGAACAGATATAAACTGAAAGACAAAATAGCAAGTTGTCAGAAACTGTATCCTCACAAACTTTAAAGTTATAAATTGTATAAGCCTTGGGGGCTCTTTTAACGCAGCTGAGAGATACTACATTTGACTTATTCACTTTACAGAGATGTGTGTGTTGAGGTTACACGGTCCCTGTGGAGCCAGGAGCAGAACTCCAGTTTAAACCAACCGCTGGTCTCCCATAGTGCACAGAATTTCTCTACCATGAACTAACTGCCCACCGTCCGCTTGTAAAGTGAGAAACACAGATAATACAAAACAGTGAGTAAAAGCGCAGTCAGCACTTCTATAGGCATCCTTTTCATGACTCAATTTGGTTGAAAGTACTATAGCTTGATTTGTATTCTGCTTTTCAATATTCCTCCATATGTTTATTTTACATGCTCTGAACCAATAAACAGAGGCATGACCATCCTTGGTTGGATGAGAAGATGTTAAAGATAAATGACAATGTTCTCATATTGAAGACAGAGAATAAACTGTGTATGTTTAACAGCAAATTCCCGAGGCAGTAAAGGTGGCAATGATGACAACCACTAACCTACATATAACCTGCAGAAAGATTTGTGGGCTGGCATCTAAATTCTATCAGTGCCACAGGTCACGTCCTTCTCCTACTTAATCACTAGCCAATAGTTCCCGTTCCGTATTTATCCTACTTTCCTCAGCTCAGCCAACGAAAGAACTCTGTATTCACCTTCTCATCAATTTTGTTCAGTTTGTGACTAAGAAAGGTTTAATTATAAATTAGAAACTATATAGTAGTATGTGTGGGAAATTATCCAAGAGTAATTTTGGTGGCTTGAATATTCAATATGACACCTTCAGATGTTGAGTGAGATGGATCTCAGGAGTTTATAAAATATATAAGGTTTCATTAAAACATGTTAAAGAAGTTCAAGATCAAATTTTAATGGTATTGAAGCAAACTTTTTAAATGTATGATTAGTCACTATAAGTAGCTTGCACTGGAATGGATTCTCTTTGCTCATATTTCTGTAAAAAAATTACTTAGAAAAGTCATATGATCAAATTAAAAAACAGAGATTCATGTATTTAAAAATTATATAAAAATCACCTGGAGTTAAACACTAAATGTTTTTACATAAATCTTTTAAATATTGTTTTTAGACATAACTATAAATGTGCACATTCTAGATATATGATGCTTTACTTAAGCAATTGCTGAGCATTAAATTAGGGACTATGGCAGATGAAGCTTCAGTGGACCTATTTTTATACAGATATATACATTTGGTGCATAATTCCGGTTATAAAAAAATCCCCCCAAAAAGGCATGAACACAATGAAAGCTTCCTTGTGTATTGTCAGAAAGGGATCTTAACAAGAGTTAGACTCATTTATTCTTTGAAGGGGCTAAAAATAACCTTTTTCCTTTCTGGAGGAGAATCTGACCTTCAGTTAAATTTTTAGCTCTGTTCTCATAGGAACCCGATAAAGTAATACTGTATTAGCTTGTGTAGAGGATAAACTTGACTATGACCTGAAGGAATCAACATACCTAAAGGGCACTGCATCTCCGGGCGCTCCTGGGTTCAGAGGGACTTTGAGAAGAAGAACTGTGAAGCTGAGGAGTGAGACTGCTGTAATAGACATGGGCCCCTGAGACATGAGGACGCTCAGCCAGAAAGCTCAGACCCACCAGTGTGAGTGTCACTGCTTGATATCCATGCTGTCCACTAATGTGGCAAACAGCACGGCTTCCGGATGGCTGTGTGGACAGCCAGGTGGAGGAACACCTAGCACTGGCTTGCAGGCTTGCTAGGTCTCCGATGAACTCACCCTTCTGAGCCACTGTGACAGAGGTGGCCTGTAGTGGTCACATCAGCTGACTGTTCATTTGAACCCAAGCACTGCCAAGCACTGCCAAGCACTGCCACTTTGTCACTAGCCCGTCTACTAAAACAGCATGTTGGTTAAGTACGCATTTCTTTTGTTAGTCGTAAGGGTAAGCATTTCCCATACATATACTAGCCACTTAAATTTCTTCCAGAAATACTTATTAATGAGTTTTTGAATTGTAAGGATTTTGAGGGGAGAAGAATTTATTTCAACGATTTTCTTTTAAAAGATAACTCTAAAGATAGAAAATGGATGGTCTTGTTTTTATGATATGGCAATTTTAATTTCTGTGCTAAATTCCATTATGATTTTATCCAAAAGGAGACACATATTAGACTCTGAACATTCTTCAGAGTGAAATAGTCTTTGTAGCTTCATAAATAAAAATTAGAAAGACAGGATACATTTCTCAGCTTATGTTACAGGTCTTTAGAGATTGTCAAGATAATGAAGCTATTTACACAGCCCCAGAAGACTTTGCCCACCAAAAGTTCATGCCAAACAAGTCATTATAATTAAAACTAGATCATTAAGAAACCAGGCTGACATTTTCAAACCATGAGATTTTAGGAATCATTTCTCAAGTCCTTATTACATGAGAAACACTAAAATTAAAAGGGAGTTCCTAGATTGGGGATGTAGCCCAGTGGTTCAACTCTTAACTAGCATGCATAACCAGCACCACAAACGTAAATATAAATAAGTGGGAGAGCTCATCACGTGGTACAAATGAAAAACTAACCTTTTCACTTGCTGCTTGTTATGGGGGTATGCCAAGCAGAGGGCCAGAACTACCAAATAAATTAATCACCTTGATTTATTTCACAGTTATTTTCCTTCCCTTTTCTATGAATTAATTTGAATTGAAAAAAACTACAAAAAATTGAGAAAATGTGAAAAAGTGACAGTAAAACTTAAGTAGAACACACACGTGTAATGTCACCTAACAACAAATTTAGAAGCATTTCAAGGACTTCCTGTGTTGTTTCTATTAGTATATTAATATCCAGTTAAAGTTTTCACATACAATAAAAATTGTATCTTTTTATCAAGGTCTAAGGCAATTAGTATCCATTAACCTATATATAAATATATAAAATCTGCTTCTTCTTCTATACAATGTGGAGATGATCTAGAATTCTAGATCCTTTTATTTTTGTATTATGAACTGATAAGTAGATAACTATGAATTTTCTAATTACATTGATAATAACATTTCCTCTTTAATTTGATCTCTTACATATAAGGGCTCAACAAATATTTATTAAATGGATGAAGGAATCATCAATGCCTAGTCTTAAATATCTTCTTTTATTCCTAGGGTGCTGCTGTGCCCCCCAGATGTGGTGCCCTATCCACAGTGTTGGTTTCCCTTAACTGTCTGGGGTTTCTGATTTGGGATTCTCCTGGCATCTAGGACTTGCTCTCCACCCACCATTGATTACAGGTCCCCGTCCCAGGAGCCTGCCCTGGGGAGGCTGAGGGAGAACAAAGCAACTGCTGCCTGGACAACACCTGTGTCTTTCATCCTTTGATTGGGTCTCCAGGTCCTTTCTTGAGTCTTCTGTTATTTTGGATAATGCAATGGTCTCTTGCCACTGGCGTCCACATTTCTGCTCTAAGGGCACCACGTTGCTCAGCTGGCCCAAGCGCAATGACTGCCTGCTTTTCTGGCCCTCTGCTTGGCACACTCCCATGATGGCTCCACCTCTGCGCCAAACCACAGTGCTTTGGGGATTATGGATTTCTCCCATCTTCTCGCCCCATCTGATTCCATCTCTTCCTAACTCTGTTGTTCAGATTTCCGCTCAGTGGGTAGAATTCCTTTCTAATGCAAGCATATACATATAAGCATATAAGTAATGCTCTAGTGATTTTATGTGCATTTTGAAATATGTATTCATGATCTTGACCCAGCCACTTTCACACTGTATCTTCTGTTCATTCATTCATTCATTCTTTCATTCAATTACTATTAATAAGGAATGTCTCCTATATAACAATATTTTTCTCTACAATACTATCCTCAAAATAAGGCGGAAGCAGGAGGATTGGAAGTTTGAGTCCTACTTGGCCAATTTAGCAAGACTCTGTCATGTAAAAAAAAATAAATAAAAATAATTTTTTTACTTGCTACAAGACACAAGTTTGTCAGCAAGATGAAATAAAAGGTTTACATGTATATTAAACAAAAGTTTGTCCACTTTGACAATAAACAGATTAGGTGGCTATTTCCAAAAACACGTTCTGCTTGTCCAGTGAACACTATAATATAATATGATCTCACAATAAGCAAATATCTTGGACTAACTAAAAGTTACCACAAGGTGGTGCTGGAAAATTGGCCTTTTGGATGCAGGAGTCTGATTTTAAATTTACTTTAAACCCATGAGTTTTAAAAATTAGTATGGGTCAGGTGGAAATCTTATTTACACCAGAAAATCTCATTTGTTACAAAATTTAAAACTTAATATATTTTTTCTATTTAGTTTTAATTTTTTTTTTTTGAGACATGGTCTCACTTTGTAGTTCAGGCTGGCCCTAAGATTACTATGTAGCCCAGGCAAGTCTTGAACTCAGCAATCTTCCTGTCTCGGCCTCCCGAGTGCTGGGATTACAGGTGTGAGTCACCATGCCCAGTATTGTACGTGGTTACCAGGGATCGAACTCAGGACCTTGCACTTGCAAGGCAGGCACCGGAACCACTGAGCTAAATCTCCAGCCCCTTTAGTTTTAATTTTAACAACATTTATGATCACCAGTGTTGAAATTTAAATTGTTAGCTTTAAAAGATCCTTTTATCCAGTGTGGGAGTTTTACACCTACTCTCTCTGCGAGAGGTGCTTCCAAACTGATTCCTCCAAGGGCCAAATGTCTATTAGGAAGCACACCAGTATTCCTACATCAAAAGCAGCCAGCGAGGGCAAACTGCCCCTTCCCAAGCAGCTAACTTCCAATGAAGCTATTCATTACCTGAAGAATATAGGAAATTGAGTCTTAATCTTTTTAAAGCCATCCACATGAAATACACCAATTGCATATAGCTTTGAAATACTAAATGTATTAGCCACTTATAGCGCCTAGTAGCTGACTCAGTGGGCTTGGCTACTCCTAAGATAGCTACAGGGTTTACCTCACCATCTCTCCCTGCATCTGAGAAAGTACCCTGGGAGCCACAGGGCCTCCTGAACACAACAACAGGGGCTACTCACCTGTACTGCAGACTCAGATTAGCAAGAGATGGGTGGGGATATAGCTGAAGCCTCACCAGCCTATGGGCTCTTGCTTGCACAAATACTAGTAGCTAAAGTCCAAGAAGTAATAAAGTTTAAAAAATACTATGGGTCTTTTCCTGCTGCTTTCTATAAGTTCATGACAAGTTCTATCTAATGGAATGCAAACCCAAAAGGTAGAGGCTGGGGTTACCTCAGCCTTATGGATCACATTGTGTGCAGTTCATGCTGGGCTGTTATGTAGGGAGAATGCAAATCAAAGCATCCTGGCAGAGGGAAAGGGGACCGCGGGACTATGTGCTGACCCAGGACTGGCAATATCTCCACGTGTGACTCTGAGCAAGTCACGGAACCCAAACCTTCATTCCTCTTATCTGGCAGACGAATGATCTGGACTAAAATCACCTTCCAGATCTCAAATCCCAAGATGCTTCACTTCAAATATTGTACATGGAATAGCTCAGAGGCTTGCTCTAAAGTTCCAGTCTGGCCCACTGTTCAGTTCATTTCCTTGTAGTAGGGAAGTACATGACTTCCTCCTGCAGCTGATGGCTGGCTGACCGGGCTAGAGCTCAGGACTCCGCAGTCTGGAATTTCAGCGTGGCAGTTACTAACTGTGTGCACTTGGGCAGCCTCTCTGTGCCTCAGCCACCTTGGATACAAATCAAAGCCAATAATAAAAAATACCACTATTTAAATATGTTGAGAAAATAATATGTAAATATTATTAGTGCTATTACCTACCCCTCGGTAGTGTGTCCTTCAGTACATTTACTGACAACCTACCTCAGTGGTTCCTCCACCCTTCCCAGCACTGAGACTCTTTCCCTATTTCCCCCACTGACTTCACAATGAGATGGTTTTTATCAAATGAGCCAGATTACTTTACCCTCTTAGTCACATACACCCCTGTCAACGTCATGTCGAAATCCAGGGTTCTGGGCCCAATGTTCAACCAAAAACTACAGGAATCTTGAGACAACTGCACTGTAGGGAAATCAGCTCAGTTTAACTTCCTGAAAAGTACAAAAGCTGAAGTTGCTGGGACTTGAGGTTGTAGTCAGTGGTGACATGCCATGCTGGGTAACAGGACACGGCTCCACCCCTCGGTGCTCAGTGGGACAGAGGCAGAGCCACAGCGCAGCGCTGAGAGAGGGGAGGGCAGGCCAGTCTGTTTGGAGCATGGGAAGGACTCCGAACAGGGAGGGTGTTGAAAGGTCCGAGCAGGTGCAACTGGCTCCCTCACCTTCACCCCAAGTACCTTGCATCTCAGATATCCCAGCTGCGGACACAGGATGAGAGCCCAGCCCTTAGCTTAAGGATCTTTCCCTCCACAGTTTATAAATGCAAATGTATTTACTGTAAAAGATAGAGCCATTCTGGCATTTAAGGGAGGAATGTGTTCATTGTTTCTTCGGGAGGAAAGTATTCTAAGAGAAAGGAATGTTTTGACAAGTTTTGCATTAAAATCCAGGGCACCTGGTGCCCGAGCAGCCACCTGAGTATGTGGCTGAGGCAAGAGAGGACTCTTCCTCCACAGTGCGGTCAGGGTCTTTGGGACAGCTTCCAGCCAGAAATGGGTCAGCCACTGCTGTTCTCACAGACACAAGCCCCAAATGTGTGCCATTTGGCATGGCCACTGTCCCCGGAAGCCAGGCTGCTGGACACAGCCACAGGATCTGCAGCAGCAACTGCACTTCCCAAGCAGTGAGGTGATAGGCATGTCTTCTGCTGTGCCTGTCAGTGTGGCAAAATCTTCATAAATGAACAGTATTCTAGTAACATAAAACTAGAAAAGGCAACATGAACACGTGACTTTAAAGGGATTCCTTCAAGGGCTGGGGATTTCCTCTCTTAAAACTGAAATAATCCAAACGCGGGGCGTGGTGGCTCACGCCTGTAATCCCAGCACTCGGGAGGCAGAGGCAGAAGAATTGCTGAGTTCGAGGCTTGCCTGGGCTACAAAGTGAGCTCAGGGGCAGCCTGAACTACAAAGCAAGACCCTGTCTCAAACAAAACAAAACAAAACAACAACAAAAAATAAAAACTGGAATAACCCAAAAGGTCAAATAGCAAGTATGTGGTTATGGCCATAAGGTAAGGATGTATCGAAGAATGTCAGGGACACCACTACAAGAACAAACATGCTGGCAAGAAAGAATTCCAACAGGCCAATCTGAAACAATCTGGCCCATCAAAAAGATATTAACTCTGGTTACGACTATGCATGAATCTGGTTATTCTTTAAGTTATATAAAATATTCTTTTAAATTAACAAAACATAATTAAATTAACAATTACATAATTGTTTAAATTGCCCAGGCTGTGATGGTGAGCCTTTTAGTTTTCAATTATACAAACAGCTCACTGTAGTACACACAGCTCGCATGCCATAGGTTCACCACCACTGGCCTAGAGATACTCTGTTTTATAACTAATGTTTAAACATTTAATAGTTGTTTAGCATCATGTATTATAAATCTTTAATACTCTAAGCACTAAAGAACACATTATAATTTTTTCATGCATAAAAAGCCTCCAGACATTTAAAAAATAAAGGTTAGGGCTGTAACTAATCAGCAGGCGCTCACTCCTACGTCTGGTTCCTTTACATTGCACAGGCCTGAGACCATTCCACAAGCAACCACAAAAGGGAAACATGCCGTACATAGATCTGGAGCCCAAGGACACCAGAACAGTAAGGGCGATTTTCACTTGGAATTGAGATAATGTGGGGGCGGAGGTGTAACTTTTCCTTTGATATTCTTCCTGAATTTTCCAAAATTTTTTTCCACAATGAGCATATGGCACTCTTTTAAAAAGATAAACGTTTCCTTGGGAAAAGAATGAGGAAGGTGAGTCTCTGCACCAGGCAAAGCTGGAGCTCTGGCTCTGAGGCCACTACGGCCACATCGCCTGGATCCGGCATTGGGAACACCCAGCTAAACTGGCACAAGGATAACTGAGAGGGAAGCAATGAAACTGGGCTCAGAAATAAGATGAAAAGGTGAGGGTAGGCAGGAAAAGAGAGAGTGCACAGAAATAAGAGCCAGCAATCTTTGAAGACAACAAGAGTGGGAGGCAAGTTTGGTCAGGGCCAAGAGCTAACTGTAGATCAAGTCAGGCCCACAGGTCAGGGCAGGAGGAAGGCGGTGCCCAAGCTTAACTACCTAGGCAACCTTCCTTCCTGGATCCTGAGCTATAATCAGCACCTCTGTGCTGCCCAGTTCTCTGCTAGGTAATGACAACTCTCTGCACCAGCATGCTGCAGTCAAGGTGTAATAGGTGAAGGCATGTCACTTATTTCCGGTGTTCGACGCAGCAAGAGGAGACCGGCTGTACTTAGCAGCAGATTCTGCTATATGTTGCTTCTATTGTGTCTCGTTCAGAGAGCAGAACACAATTCAGGTAGTAACTGGCTATACTCTAACCCATGGCAGGGAATAGTTTTGTAGAAAAAACTTGGATACACTGGGCTTCCTCAGCTCCATACTGAGAGGCAGCCATATCCTACATGAGCTCTGAGCAAGTGAAGGAGGGTCTCTCACGGAATGCTATTTTCTATACACATATTGCTTTCCGGGACCAAGGGACCTGTTGAATGTCAGATCTGGGAAACAATACGACCCAGTGAGTCCCCTCCAGGATGACAAAGAGTAACGGAGAAGTTTATGATGCACAGATGAGAAACACAGCCCCAGAAATCATCATAGCAACATTTGCATACAATGGGAACAAGAAATGAAAATTGTTCATTCTCTGTTTACCATCACTTATTCAAAGCATTATTAAAACTATGGCAAACACACTTTTAAGTCACTGTGCTATTTCATACAACTTCAGAAGACCAGTAAGACTGCCAGAAAGGAACTGAGCACAGCTGCCAAACACAAGTGTCCCCTGTGTGCACTTCAGAGAATCAACTGGAGCTCACCCAAGACACCTCACAAGCAGGCTACAGATTTGGAGATTAGCACTGTGATGCGTGGAGACAATAATGGCATTTAATTACCGGTGGCTGGCTCAGCAGGTTCCCAAAACAGTTCAAGCTGTGGTATTAAGTGATCATGCTAAGCTCTGAAGAATGAAGAATGTTGGGTAACATAGTTGAAAATATTCCTCAAAATAAGCACTTTCACACGAGAAGCCTTGAGAAAGCCTGCTGGCACAATGATGCTATCCATAGGAGAGAAAGCAGGCATAAAAGTGGTATTTCCCCCAGTTACTCAAGTTATTAGAATAAAAAACTCATAGCTAAGGCATTTCCATTTGTTCTATATATCTACCAGCTGTAGCTAGATATTACTTCTTCCAAAGAAGTCTTATAAGTGCTGATGGGAGGGGGTGTCAGACTAAATGACATAATCAAAATTCTTCTCCAGAAGACCAGCATTGTGATGAATTACTGTAGAAACCTTTTCCTTTGGAGAGGAAAAGAGCCAGGAAGATGTTAACATAAACCCCTAGGTAGAGCACTCTGCCAGGAAAATGACTCCAGTGATATAAACACAAGGCAGATGTTGTAAAAGAAATTTAAAATCTCATTAGACACAAAGTCTCCTAACTATTACCTGTGTGCATACAAGATGACAGATATCTACCAGCTGAAGCTTTAGGATCAGTTTTGTTACCGTTTTTTAAAAAGTTTTATTTTCAATCCAAGCCAATTATATATGTACAAATTGTCAGCTGGAAAATTTTCAGCATTTAAAAAAATTAACTACTTTAAGACAATGAATATGTCTAATTTAAAACAACTATTGTATTTGTTCTTTATCCTTGGTATATGAGTTCTATTGAACAGGAAGTCAAAAGAAACCTCCCTTATACTGGATTTTTTAATAGGTAGTAAGAATTGAGTCACATTAATAATTTTAAGAATAATCAAAGCAACATCATAAAGACTATTAAAGCTGTCCATCTGAAATACTTTTATCTACATTTGTAAGCCAAATCACTCAAGAATATAATAGTAGCATATTATTATTAGATTCTTTAAGGTTTCAGATTTAAAATTCCCTCCTTCTACTTACAAGTCCTTCATTCATTTTCTGGTTTTATAGTTTGAATTATATATACATATATATATATACATATATATATATATATATATATATTTTTTTTTTTTTTTTTCCTTTTTGAGACAGGGTCTCACTTTGTAGTTCAGGCTGGCTCTGAGCTCACTATGTAGTCCAGGCAAGCCTTGAACTCAGCAATCCTCCTGCCTCTGCCTCCGGAGTGCTGGGATTACAGGCGTGAGCCACCACGCCCGGCATTGTGGTATGCGGTATTGATTGCTGGTGGGCATGAGTCTCCACGCCCAGCATTGTATGTGGTTACTGGGCATTGAACTCAGAACTTTGCGCTTGCGAGGCAGGCGCCGGAACCACTGAGCTAACCCTCCAGCCCTTGAATTATATTTTTAAAAATCAGAACAGTATTTTTCAAATTCAAGGTTTTTATGTGAGAATTATTTTAATTTTGTACCGCAAATTGGAAATAGAATGTAATAAAAGGTTGTTTACATTGTGAAAGTCACTTCAGATCTTTAAAAGTGAAATTGTAGTTTTATTTCATTATATTTCCTAAGAAGTCTCTTAGCTCTATGTTTTTCCCACCTCAGTGCATGAATACAATATATCATTCTTGGTATGTTTTTCCGGTCATAGACATCTGTTGTTTCCGGATAAAATATCTGCAAAAAAAAAAGAAGTAAAGTGTTTGTGCTTTACTACTCAAAGTTATTCTAATTCCCCAGATAACTTTTCCTAATTACTAGTCTATATATATTTAAACGGGGTGGGTAGGCTCAACCATTGCTGTACAGACCAATCCTTACATCTAGGGTCCCTCCTGATGGCGCGCCCCCTAGTGGCCAACGGGAGACTGGCGGCGTCCACAAGCAGCCTCTACCTGAGGCGGGTCCATTCAGCTGGGTGGGTTTCTTTCTACCTCACTCCAGTGACTGCCCAGAGGCCAGTGTCCCTGAGAAAGAGGCCTACTTACAGCTACTCTGTCACACTGTTAGAAGCTTGGTACACAATTCTGTAAACATGAGTGAATGTACATACAACACACATGCCTCAGATTTTAATTTGTACTTAAATACATTTTCACCAAATAATGTCTAGAAAGCTACAAAGGAAAAGCACCTAGAATGTTATTATTAGCATTCTGATATTTTTTCTGTATGCGTCTCTTTTTTATCATTATGTATATATGAAAACAACTTTGAACATAGTATATGTCCCTTTAAAACCTGTATAAAGACTTAATAGATCATTGTTTTCCATCTCTCCATTATTCTCAGTGAACATTATTTCTAATGAATGCATATGATTCTTTCACATTTTTGGACTAGACCTTACCAATCCCCATGTTTGTTTGTTTTGCAGTAGCAGGAATCAAACTCAGGCCCTTGTGCTTCTAAGGTAGGAACAGTACCAACCTGAGCTAAATCCCCACCCCCACGATAAATATTTATTTTGTTCACAATTATTTCCCTATTCTCTGTACTTCTTTTGGGGGATGAACTGCGACTCAAACTCAGGACCTCATGCTTGCCAGGCAGGCACTGTATCACTGAGCTACATCCCTGGTCCAATTCTTTCCCTATTCAAAGCCACTACCACAATCATCCCTACCTTCCTAAGCCTCTGATTTCTTCTGTTGGTCATCCAGGTATGGAATCACTAGATTGAGAAGTCTAAACATCGAGGCCATTGATATACATTCACCTACTTTTCCTAAGCTCAAAACCGAGAGCCTGACAAGAAACAGATTTCAGAGCAGAGAAGCAAGGTTCTCTGTTCCTGAGTAGAAGAAAAGGAGCAACTGGGCTCGAAGCTTCTAATACTAAGATAAGCAGGCCAGCATTGCTTGGTTTGGGTTGATATTTTATACAAGTTGACATAAAACTAAATCATGTATCATATGGTACAACCTGATATTTAGTGTAGTTTTCTACTTGTCATTTTTTTAAAAGTGGAGGAAAGACAGAAGCAAAGTGTCAGCGGGGCGTGGTGGTAGGTGTGGGTGGTAAACCCAACACTCTGGCAGAAGCACAGGCACAAGTATTACTACAGGTTTGAGGCCAGCCCGGGCTACCTAGTGAATTCAAGGCCAGCCTGAAGTGTATAGCAAGACTGTGTCTCAAAAAACAACAAAAAAAGAAAGAAGCCAAATGTCTTGCTCTAACAATGTATGGTTCCTGTGTACTTAAAGAAATGTCTGGAGCCTGGGAAATGTCAAGGCCCTTTTCCAGCCTTCCTTTAACATGCGTACTGTCAAAGTGCCAGGGGGAAAAAGGCTTCTCAATTCAGAGAGTGTTACAGGTTTAAAGTTTCATGTAAGCAGAGAACAGCTATAGTGCACACTGCACACCTCACTGTACTACTGGCCAACTCTCCCCAACCTCTTTTATTCAAACAAGAATCTTCTATATTTGTCTCCAGGAAAATCCTCACAAATGCGTCTTCCTGGAGCAAGAAGATGGGATCAATTTCTATTTAACCAGTTGGTTTTATTTGGCACTGGATCTCCAGCACCCAACAGGATGCTGAGCAGAGTCAGCACTTAACTACTAATAAGGGAAGGAACTAATGGCAGTCACACACATCAAGGGCAATTCAGTATGTTCTTAGTCCTTCACCCCTGCAATGCAACATATTGATGACTTTGTAATAGAAATCAATGTTAAAACAGAATCTGGTATCCAAAGTTCCTGTTTGGCCCCAAAATATACAGTTTGCGGGGGTTTAAGTCAAATCTATCAAATACAGTAAACTTATCCTTATCAGATGGTGCTTCATTCAGAAAAAATGCTATTTGAGTCTTTTGCTGTTTAATACCCAGCTCCCATTTAGTACTTGCTAACTCACAGTCTAGGAGTATGAAATGTGTGTGACAACTACTGCTCAGAAGGTGACAGCATTTAGTGCTCTTTGTGCTTCAAGAAAAAGGAAACTCAGCACTCGGGAGGCAGAGACAGGAGGATTGCTGAGTTCGCAGCAGCTTGCCTGGGCAGTATAGTGAGCTCAAGGCCAGCCTGAGCTGCAAAGCGAGACCCTGTCTCAAAAGCAAAAAAAAAAAAAAAAGAAAAGAAAAGAAAAAGGAAACTGGTGTGATGAAAATGGCAAAACAGAATAAATATTCATAATTTAGAGAAAAATGAGACTGAGCTAAAGTTGAAATCAGCACGAAAGTACTGAAAATGGGCATCCATAATTTATAGGGAGAAATCTTGCTTTTGCTCTAGTAGGTATTTTTAACAGCAAACCTCGTGAGATAATAAGATAATGACACAGGTCTCCAGAAACCCACAGCTGAGCCCCTTGTCCTCGAGTTGGTCCTCTGTTCAATAATTTCTTTAACTAGCTGTTCACAGCAAGCCACTGAAAGGCCTGAGCTCTTGATATATAGGAAAACTGAATGGATCTCAAATACAACAGCACAGTGGGAAAAATCCAATCTCAGAAAGCCATCTACTGTAATGTCCTGTTTATGTAATCACAAAATGACCATGAAGGAGTAGTGGGTGATAGCAACAGGGCTGGGAGGGATGCAACACAGAATACCCTTCTCTGGAGGCTGTGCCTAGTGGCACTGGCCACACAGAGTGATGGCGTTCAACTGTGCAGAGCCACACACTCTCACAAGTCAGTGTGTGTAAACACGGTGGGAACTGAGGAAGGTCTGAGGCTAGTCCACAGTAACATCCCAGTGTCCCCTGGACCACAGTTATGTCCCTCTGGGGGAGGCTGAACGCAGGGCACTCAAAGACACATGAGTCTGAGAGCTTCCCGTAGTTCTATAATTTTTTCAAAATAAGAGGTAATTGTATAATTGTTATCAAGTATAATTTCCTCCTTCCCCTCAAGTCTCTTTTTTCTCACATACATAAGGATGACTGTTCTTTGAATTTAACAAGCACTGAATGGTCACTGAACAACTCTTCCTTGGGAAATCATTTCAGTAACAAAAGCTACAACCCCCTAGCATTTTTAGTGTAAAGGGATATTAGGATTTATAAAAGTAATTTATGAAATAAGTTTATAATAATTTATAGTGGTACAATGAGACAGAATACTTAACATACAACCAGCAAAGCAAAAAAAAAAAAAAAAAAAAAAAAAAAAAAAAAAAAAAAAAAAAAAAAAAAAAAAAAAAGGGAGGGATTCTTTCCTAAATCAACTATGCACTGTAAAGCTCGTCCTGACTTTGTCACTCTCTGAACACTTTCACCCAGCAGCTCTTAAACTGGGCACAGGCTCATTCCGAGATCTTGTCATAGATCACTTTGAATAAGACTTTGTGCATTTTTGTTTGGTTCCCACATTTCTCATTCCTGTGTTAACATATCTTGCCTGTCCAATCATTTATCATGATGAGACATTTCCACGCTACCTTTCGTCTTAGCAGTGCAGGATCTGGTCCCTGGAAACGTACCTTGGGTAGACCAATCGACTCCATGGCTCTTAACCACTGGACAGTATTATCCGTGTGTCGAAAATGAAGACCAGACTTCTAATGTGACAGGAGAGAGAAAGGAAAATCAGGGCCACACACAAAGTGAGTCATTTGTAATAACCATTTTCACTAGCAGGATACTTTTTCATTGTACTTATCCAAGAATAGTTATTAATGCTTCCATAAAACAAATACAGACACAATAAAAAAAACTAGACTGTATGTCAGCAACATCCCAGCCATCTGTAATGGACTATTGCAGTTTCCACAGGTCATACATTTGGGTAAGTCTGAATGTGTCTCACACACCATGTAATGTCTAGCATATGCCTAAGGATGTTTTACAAGACTCATGCATAAGTGCGTACACACACACTACTACAGACACGTGCTATGAAGATTTTGGTAACCATGCTGACTGGAAAAAGAATCTTTATAGGCATAAATCCTTCTTATTTTGTTTCTGACACATTTATATATAATATTTCTGTATAAAACCTGGAAAACACATAAATATATAAAGATGAAATACATAAACCACTCCAAAATTCAGAGCTATTTTAGGATTTACCTTGCTTAGAGTTTAACTCTGATCTTGAATAAGAAGTAAACCTTCAGTAGAAATTTTGTTTAATAAGGCCTTTTTCTACTCATACAATAAAAATGGTCTTTCTGTGTCTTCCGTTTCTTCTTTACAGTTCTAAATATACAGCCACATTTTCTGTACAGTACCAATAGAGCATCATTGCCAGCATCTCATGAACTTATATCAGGTAATGAATCATGAAAAGCCTTAAAATGATCATGTATTTTTCATTAGCTGAATCCATAACATGATATTACCTATTTTGTTTTTCATTTTAAATAAATTACAAAGAAACTAACAATAGCAAGTGCTCATATATGTAATGTCCAAGGTTAGATGATCACATTCATCAAATCTGGATCGTCCCATGTTTTATGACCTTCTACAATCTGATAGTTTGTTAGATTAAAACTGTTTTAACTTCTGTTGGAAATTATGAAATATAAGCAAACTGACATTTGGCAAAAGTTTTTGTCTTCTTCATAGTGATCACCATTTTTGATTGGACTATATTATTTCAAGTAATTTATATAAATTAGTTCTTATTTCCCCAATACTCTGCAAGATAATAACCATCCTTGTTTCTTTTTTTTTTTTTTTTTTTAGAGATAGAAGAAAGCCAGGCCAAAAAGATAAAGTGAGTTGCCTAAAAACCCTGGGAAGGATGGGACCAATGATTGGTTATTCTTTGGAAGTAAGAAATTAGCTAATCACTATGAATTAGCTCAAGGAAGAGAAAAAGGGAAAAAGAAGAAAGGAATAATAAGAGAGGAAGAAAGGAAAAGAGTACTTAGAATACAGAGTGTTCACTGCCAGGTCAGAGTGTCTGAGGGTTTATAAACCAGCACAGCTAATGTTTGCAAAATACAAGCAATTCTCAGGCTCAGCTCTCTGTGGCTGAAAGAAACAAGACCAAAATCATCCTCACTCAAGTCTGAACAAAGACAGATGAAGACTCTTGACAGCATAAAATAACTAAATGTTTTCCTTACAAAAAAAATTACAGGCTGAGAATACAAAATTAACATTTTTAAAAAATCAATAGCTTTTCTATTTAAACTAGCTGAAAAAAATCAGGGAAAACAATTCCATTCATAATAGCTTTAAAAAAACACCTAAGAATCAACCTAACCAAGGAGGTGAAAGAACTCTACAAATGAAAATTACAAAACAGCAAGGAGGGCCGGAGATTTAGCTCAGTGGTTCCGGCGCCTGCCTCGCAAGCGCAAGGTCCTGAGTTCGATCCCCGGAAACCACATACAATGCTGGGCATGGAGACTCACGCCCACCAGCAATCAACACCACATACCACAGTGCCGGACGTGGTGGCTCATGCCTGTCATCCCAGCACTCGGGAGGCAGAGACGGGAGGATTGCTGAGTTCGCGGGGGCTTGCCTGGGCACCATAGTGAGCTCAGGGCCAGCCTGAACTACAAAGCAAGACCCTGTCTCCAAAAAAAGCAAAAAAAAAAAAAAAAAAAAAAAAAAACAGCAAGGAAAGAAATTGAAGAAGAAACAAGAAGATGGACAATGAGGGGAAGGAATAAATATGACTCCAAAAGAAAATAAAAGAGCATGTATATAGGGGGTGGAGGGTGTGGGTAGGTAGGGATGTGGGTAAAAAATGAGAATTAACTGTGTCATATACTGGTACAAATTCCCCAATGTTGTGTGTGATTGTGAACTGTATATAAAATGTACCAATAAAGAATTCAATTAAAAAAAGATGGAAAGACCTACATGTTTATGGATCAGCATAATTAGCATTAAAATGGCCATATTATCAAAAGTGATCTACAGTTTCAGTGCACTCCCCATCAAAATTCCAATGACATTCTTCACAAAACTAGGAAAAAAATGATAAAATTCATACGGTAGCACAAACAACCTGGAACAGCCAAAGCAATCTGAGCAAAAACAACAAGGATGGAGACACTGAAATAACTAATTTTAAATTATGCTACAAAGCCATAGCATCACAAACTGCAGGAAACTCACAAAGATAGACTGAAGGCCATAAGATACACAGTGCAGGACAAGGAACCAAACCCATAGCACTACAATCATTTGATTCTGCCAAAGGAGCTAAAAACTTTTATTCTGGTAAAAAGACAATCTCTTTAACAAATAATGCTGGAGAAACTGAATATCCATATGCAGAAGACTGAAACTAGATCCCTCTGTCTCACTCTGTACAAAAATTAATTGAAAATGGATTATAGGTATAAGACTTGAAACATTAAAAGTGCTAGAAGAAAACATAGAGGAAACACTTGGACAGCCAAAGACTTCCTGAATAGGACTCCAACAGCATAGGAAATAACAGCCAGAATCAATAAAGGGGATTATGTCAAATTCAAAAGTTTTTGCCTAGGAAGGGAAACAACTAACAGATTGAAGAGACAGTCTATAGAATAAGAAAAAAATCAGTGCCAGCTGGTTATCTAGCAGAGAATCAATATCCAGAATAAAAAAAAGAACACAACAGCAAAAAATCAAATAGAATGATCATTAAACAGGCACATGAATTGAACAGACATCTCTCAAAAGAAAAAGTACAAATGGCCCTAAGTATAAGAAAAATTACTCGGCATCTTTAGGCACCAGGGAAATGCAAGTGAAAAGTGGACTGATATTCCATCTTAGCCCATTCAGGATGGCTATCATCAGCAATACAAAAAACAATAGATGCTAGTGTGCTGGTAGAAGGAATCCTGCTATATGGCAGGTGAGAATGTAAATTAAGACACCAGGGAAATCACTGTAGAAGTTTCTCAAAAAACCACAAATAGAACTGCCATATTGCCCAGGTATACCATTTCTTGGAATTTATTGTCAAAATTCACAGCAGCCAGGGCCGGAGGGTTAGCTCAGTGGTTCCGGCACCTGCCTCGCAAGCGCAAGGTCCTGAGTTCGATCCCCGGTAACCACATATAATGCTGGGCGTGGAGACTCACACCCACCAACAATCAACACCGCATACCACAGTGCCGGGCGTGGTGGCTCACGCCTGTAATCCCAACACTTGGGAGGCAGAGACAGGAGGATTGCTGAGTTCGCAGCGGCTTGCCTGGGCACCATAGTAAGCTCAGGGCCAGCCTGAACTACAAAGCGAGACCCTGTGTCAAAAGCAAAAAAAAAAAAAAAAATTCACAGCAGCCAAAATAGTGCAAGGGTGTAGGGGCCCATCTGCAGATGAATGGATAAAGAAAATGTGGTATACATACACAACGGTGCATTTTTCAGTAATAAATAAGAATGAAATCATGTCATTTTCAGGAAAATGGATAGAACTAGAAACCTTCGTTTAAGCAAACAAGCCAGACTCAGAAAGAAAAGTATCACGTATTGTCCCTAACATGTGGAATCTACACAAACACAATGACATGAAAATAGAAGGGAAACTATAATTAGACAAGAGGAAGGGAGTAAGGAGGATGAATAGTGTAAAGGAGGATATTCAAGAGTGGGTATGATCAAAATATATGCATGTCCGAAGATAAAACAAAAACAAAACAGTAAATGTCATTGAAAAAACTGGCAAATGCTTATAAATTCCTCCTATTTGAGAGGTTTAGACAGGAAAACCCAAGTTCAATTCCAGCCAGGGCAATTTAGTGAGACTCTGTCTCAAGATACAGTTTTAAAAAGGGCTGGGGATATAGCTCAGTATTAGCACACTTAGCCTAGCACGTGTGAGGCTCTGGGCTCAATCCTCATTATATATTAAAAAATTAGAATGTATTCAATTAATTTGAATAATTCCTGTGTCTTCATTGATGAAGTCTAATCCCCATTTAATCTTCTTGTCTCCTAGATAAAAATCATCGGACATCAACCTTATCCTGCTTCCTGACAACAAATACCCAAAAGAAGGCTGCTCTCCACGTCCCTTAGTCCTTACTATAACCACCCAGCAAAAAGCCCTCTGATCTATGCTGAGCCTTTCACCTCTCCCGGTACCTTCATGGCTATGTATATTTTTCTCCCCTAAAGAATAAAATAGCCCTAGTTTTGTTTGAGCACAGATGTGTCTGTGGTTGGTGAGCTACAACAATCCCATACTGTGTATCAAAGACACCCTGTTTATTTGGTAGTCTTGTTAGCTAAGTAATCTCAGGAAAGTTGCGGGTCCCAATGAGCCTAGGCCTCAACCATAAAATGCTTTTGTGAGTTTAGAGATTCAACAGAAAATGACCAGAAAACATGTAGTTCCAAAGTCTACCAAGCAGGCCACCAATGTCAGCTATTCTAATTACAAGACTGGGCTTTATGTCAGAAAAAGGTGTGACATTTCACATAGGAAGTACTCTAAGAAAGGGCAGCTATCTTGGTCATATGTCTAACAGCAACCGAAACAGATTTTAAATCCTTTGCCTGAGAATTTCTGGTTTGGGTGCCTAGTATGATCCATTTTTTCATCTTTAAGGAATTAACTTCAGTGAGTGAACTGCACGAATGACATCTTGAATCTATTACTGGCATTAATTACAGTGAAAATGGTCTTCTAAAATGGGTCAAAATAATTTCAGGGCATTGTAGTAATAATTTTTAGTAAGTCTACTTTTTAAAAGAACAGTACTATCTAATAATAGATGTATCGATAGCATGACTAGAGTCATGTGTAGACAACGGATTCTTCTGTCCATCTACCTAACTTATTTGTGTTTCATACAGAAATATAAATCCCTGTTTTCTTTTCTTTTTTTTTTTTGAGACAGGGTCTCGCTTTGTAGTTCAGGCTGGCCCTGAGCTCACTACGTAGCCCAGGCAAGGCTTGAACTCAGCAATCCTCCTGTCTCTGCCTCCCGAGTGCTGGGATGACAGGCATGAGCCACCATGCCCGGCAATCCCTGTTTTCTTTTAAGCTCATTTGTATAGCAGGTACATGCCACTGCCCACTGGTGTGCTTTCTCAGCACCAGCAAAGAAGGTTCATCTTGCTGCTAGAGGAGGGCGATGCTGGATCTTAGCTATTATAGTCATCTGGAAATGATAGCTAATCCCCGAGCACGTAGCTGAGGAAAGGAGATGGGTCTGCAGGACGCTCAGCCTGACTCACGAGGCTGAGGGCTCCGAACCTCACAGAACCTCTGACTCCAGGCCAAGGGTTCTGCTGGTCCTGCCCCTTCTGGTGCCTTAAGCACCATGCCTCCCTTCTCCTGGGCACACACAGCTCTCAGGCTGTGCCAAGTATCTGGTGTGCACCGCTGTGTCCAGTCTTCGCAGTGTCTCCACAAACGCAGGGATGGCTGATTACTCCCCTTTCTTAGGTGAGGACCTGAGGCCACAGGGGCAAAGTGAGTAGCTTAGCTGGACTCTGAAGCAACTTTCTCACTGCTGCCCGCTCTGTCCAAATCCTACATTAACGGTATGTAGAGGCGGGGTCTCTGGGAGGAGGCGACAGGACTGGTGAGGTCACAAGGCTGAGGCCCCCGTGGGGATGAGACACTTCTATCAAGAGGAGGAGGGATCCGAGCTAGCTGCTTGCTACTCTGCCGTGTGATGCCCTCTCCACCTCAGGGTGCACCGGGAGGCCCTCACAGGTGCCAGGGTCATGCTCTTGGACTTCCCAGCCTCCAGAGCCATGAGTGAAATAAATCTGTGTTCTTTATAGACTGCCCGATCTGTAGCATTCAGTCATAGCAGCAATCGTGACCACGCTGTTTCCGGGCCCTTCTCTCCTCCCATCCCGCGTGGGAGACCTTCCTGCCTCCTCAGCACCATAACCCTGCAGAACCGAGGGTCTTTTGTGGCCTTCCACCCACTTCCAGTTCCCTTCTGGGACCGCTTTCCCTCCCGAAGCCACTTCTCATCTGCGCGGGCCACTGCCACCTGTCACCTGGACCACACCATCCGCTCGCTGAGCTGTGTCCACCGCCTGCCCCCTCCCCACCACCCCCACAGAGCGGCCCTGATCTCTAGAAAGCCGTACACCGCAGCGTGACGCTGCGGTCAGTTTCAGTGCCTTCCCCGCACTTCAGACGCTATCGCATGTCCTCTGCGGGCGGCAGCGCCTCGGCCTCCATCCCACGCTGTCCTTTGCCGCAGCTGCTCAGCCCCGCGTGTGGCCAAGCTCTCTGCTTGTGCGAGCCTGTCGTGGAGTTCCTCGCAGCCCCAGCCCTGCCTGCACGCGGACGGCTCTCTTCTTAGTCTCCCTGCCTCAGAAACCTGCCTCTGCGGAAGCCTCTCAGCCACCTGCCCCGTGCTGTCCTTCCACAGCGCCTTCCGTTCTCTCCTTCAGCTCCGACGCCAGGTCCCGCCTGCGCTCCGCAGCCCACCTCGCCAGCCTCAGCACCGGCGCTGCAGGACCTCGCGTGTTAGTCCTGCAGAGGCGTCCGGCATAGGACGCACACCCTGACTGGACACGGGGCCCCCACCGTGAATGGGCCGTCATTTATGCAGCACTCAGAAGCGTTCTCAGGGCTCTGGATTTTGAAATATTTGCACCCATTTCGCTGGTAGTGCATCCTTAATCCAGAAAACTTGAAATCTAAAATGCTCCAAAATCTGAATCCTTTTGAACATTGCTGGCACTCAAACTTCCAGATTTCAGAATAGTTTGGGTTTCTGGCTTTCAAAATAAAGATGTTTAATCCGTATGTATTTCTTTTTTTTAAGGTTTGATTTTACTGGTACATTATTTCTATCTTGGTATGCTTTACCTTTGTACTTTGTAACTTTATATTATAATTTATTGTATTAACTCACTTGCCGCTAGGACAAAATGCCCCACACTCACAAATGAAAAGAGGAGAGGTTTACTTTGGCTCATGTTTTCAGTCCATGCTTTACTGGCTTCAAGGCGGGAGCAGCCCAGCAGAAGGGCCTGGAGGAAGAGCGGTGCTCACCCCACGGCAGCAGGGACCAGAGGAAGGCGGTGGGAGCCAAGGACAGAAATACATACACACTTATATATAGGTCAGTGCCCAGCGACCAGCTTCTTGCAACCATGAAAGTTTTGGGGACACTTCAGATCTAAACCATAACAATTACATTAATGTGTGCCTGTCTGTTAGAGCAAGGGTTCTCAAGCCTTAGTATTATGCAAGACTCTCCTACAGGGAAACAGAGCTCTGCCTTCCGGTTCACAGGCCAGGGTGGCCAGGTTCACATTGTGCACACACCCATCAGGTCGTCCTGCAGGAGGTCTCATCATCGTACTCAGAGAAAAAGCACCAGACTCTAAGCACCTCGAATGAGTACTAAACATGCCACGGGACAGGAAAGGGACAGAGCTTCCAGCTCACTGGAAATCAGCGCTCTGCGTCCCTCCTTTGTGTCAGTCAGGACCCTACAGAGGTCAGTGAGGACAGAGCTGAGGAGGGGCATGGGGTTTCCTCTGGTGGGACAAGGCTGTCTTCACAACACATTCTGGTGTGTCCACAGGAGGCAGTGACAGATGCCACCGTGTTTATGTGGCATCTGTCACTGGAGTAGAGGGCAGAGGTGGCTGCAGAGACGCTCATAACCAGAAGCCTTAACTTGAACCCCCAAGGTGTCTTGCCACCACAATTAGTAGGAGATGGGACTACATGCCAGCTGCTAGATCAGGAGAAGGGGTAGCAAGAGTATCCCATCTGGTCCTCTGATGGCTGTCAAGGCTATCTGTGCCAGCGCTGTGCCTTTCATGGCTTAGGCACACAGCCCTGCCCTGGTGCCACAGCATCTAACATGAGGTCATGGTTTTCAGCCACAGCCTAGCAGCCTCCGCAGTGAGAGCCCACATGTCTGGGCTCATCGGCTCTGGGTGCCACAGCATAGGGCAAAGCTTGGGTTACCATGCGCTCCCTACTCTGAAGGGTCTCTGCCTCAGTCTTGTGATTTAGTGTCCCTTGGAAAGGGCCGCACAATGACCCTGGAGTGGGAAACACAATGGCAGGAAGTAGAGTCACCTATTCATGAAGATTTATCTCTATTTTTGCATAAAAACAAAAAAGCCCTATATTTTGTGATTACCCGACAAGCCACTATAAGTTTCTGTTTCAAACAGTAGGCACTTTCAGAGACTTGATTAAAACTGAAAAAGAAAAAAACGGTCTGTTCTGCGGTGCATTCGCAGAAGGGCAGTCTCGGTTTCTCCTGGGCTTTTCTGCAGCTCAGCAACACAGGGCCCTCATGCCACAGCTGGCAGCACGTTACTCTGGCTGCTGCTGCTGTGGCCTGCCCTGCCCTTCACCCAGTATTGCTCTGCACAGCCAGCTGCCCGAGCCAGGAGGTGGGGATAGTGACAAAGGGCATCTCTCCCTTTCATGACATTTCGCTCACAAAGGCCATCCAACTGCAGAGACTTTTGTCTCCTAATACAATTGAAAATATTTTCTCCCCTGTCCCATCTGGAAGAGAAGTTGACATGCATTTAACTGGCAGGATGTCTGATGCCAGGCAAAGAAGGGACCTGTTAAAGTTTCCCTGACACAACTGCCAAGAGGGTCCAGAGCTATCTGGAGACAGCCACACTCCAGGTCTAGGATGTGTCAGGGAGAGAAAATGACCAGCCCCACAGGCTCCTCGGAGGTTCAGGCCCATGGCTTCTCTCTCTCTCTTCTCACGTGATTCTCACTGTCCACAAAGCCACAGGAAGATCCCGCAGCTCTCCCTTTGCGGACAGGCTGGTGCTCGGCTCGGCAACACTTCATCAAATCCTGGTGGCGGGTGAGAGTCACCACAATAAGAACAGTGAAATTAAGAACAGCCAGAATCTGAAACGTGGACACATTTTGGTGTGTGTGTGTGTTAGAGGATTTTTTTTTCCTGTGCTTTTGTGAATTTTCAAAATATTTATCAAAGTATTATATTAAAACTTTAGTCTTGGGCCTGAGATTTAGCTCAGCGGTTCCCATGCCTGTCTCGCAAGTGCAAGGTCCTGAGTTCAGTCCCTGGTAACCATACACAATGCTGGGCATGGAGACTCACACCCACCAGCAATCAATACCACATATCACAGTGCTGGTCGTGGTGGCTCATGCCTGTAATCCCAGCACTCGGGAGGCAGAGACAGGAGGATTGCTGAGTTTGAGGCTTGCCTGGGCTCCATAGTGAGCTCAGAGCCAGCCTGAACTACAAAGCAAGACCCTGTCTCAAAACAAACAAACAAACAAACAAACAAACAAAAAACACTTTAGTCTTGGCTCTCTTGGTCATTGTTTTGTTAAAACCTTGTGAAAAGCTATAGGAGATGAATCTTTGGGATGAGACACATAACTTCATGAGCCTAAACCTCCTTTACTGAACGCAAACACTCACTCCTGGCATTGGCCCAGTCACAGACTTGGGCTCACTACCTTTGCACCTAGACCAAGGGTCTCTACGCCCGACAGTATCAGTCTGTTAGGAACCTGAGCTCTACCTCTAGTCAGATCCTCGGTGACTTCAGATTCTCAGAGAAGTACAACTCTACCATGAATGCACACAAGAAGGACCTAGGCCGAATGTTCCTCATGACAACCTCATTCCTGGTGATGGAGACTAGAGTTGGGATGATGAGGATAGTATTAGGGAATGTAATTATTATATGTCACCAATACATAAAGATAAAAGAGAGAGAAAGCTCAAGATCTCCCATGTATGGAAAAACTGCCTTCCGTGAAGCCATTTCACTTGTCCCTGTGGCCACAGTTGGGGACCTCTGGTCTTGAGAATGGAGGCGGACTCAAAAGAGATTTGTCAATGATCTCGTCTACTGTTAGCCTTAATGAGGATTCAAACATTTGGTGTGAATTCAATATCTACATTTAAAAATATATGATCCAAAATATATTTCCTACTTACTCAATTTCAACTGCCTTCAAGCCTGTCCATGCAACTGTAAGGTAAATAATGTGAACTATAAGAGAAATACCTTATGAGAATACTTGAAAATTTGAATATAAAGAACTAAATGTGGGCTATAGGTGTAGCTCAGTGGTACTGTTTGTCTCCTACATGGGAGACCCTAGTTTCAATCTTCAACACCACAAATTAAATACACTAAGAGAATAAAATATCGAATTTCAAAAGAGCTTTAGAATTCATGGCCTACAACAGAAAGAGGTCACATCCTCCAGAACAGAACACCACACATTTTAAGCTCCCTTCTAAAGATATGCCTTGAATGCATAAGCCTTCTAGGTTGGTGTTTACATTTTCCTGTTTCACTTTCTGGTGAAAAAATTCCAAACAATAAGGAAACAGTGTGTATGATAAATTCCTATAGGGCCACCATCCAACATTGGTAGTTATGAGTTCATGACCAGTTTTAAACCACTTAATCAACTTTACCCCAATTATTTTGCAGTTAAGTATTTCATCTGCAAATATTTCAGTATGTACCTCTAAATAATCAAGACTTTTAAGTCAATATGAAATTGGCATTTATTATGATTGTTTTCTCTCCTCAGCTCCTTCCCAGTTTAAATAACACTTTTTTTTTTGTCATTGTTGTTTGTGCTGCTCTTCTTCTCAAAGGGGCTATGACAATTTTTGATCCTTTCCAAGTTAGCTGTGGAACAAGTCTTAAGACTAGTAGCACACAAAAAAAGCTAGTTTCATTTTATTTTAAACACTAAGTGGGAAATAATTCTTACCTGACTACCTAACATCACTATTCATTTTATCTCACTCATATTAATTCTTTAAGGTTACAAATTCAAGCCCCCGCTGGGTGTTTTATTCCTTGATGAGAACTTGGGGAGTAGTAAATGTGTGGGGTGGTGAGAACAGGAGGCATAGTAGGCCCCCATTTCTCCATGTACTGGCCCTTATAAAGTTACAAATGACCTTGAAGAAGTAATGGGGGAGGGACTGAGGGGCCCAAAAACATCAGCAGCTGATTGGCCTCCAGGTAGAAACAGAAATAGTTTGCTTTTGGAAAATTGCTGCTGCCTCAGAAATGATTATTAATAGGCTCCAAAGTGCCACCCCACCCTCCTATTCCTTACAGAAACAGCAGTTTAAAAGGGGAAGGAAATGAAATACCAAAGTTTCACTTTTTGTTGGAAGCCAGAACCAATTAGACCTCAGTTACCTTATAGCGTGTTTGTTCCACATCATAGATCTTTTTCTCTGATACCATTTTCGGGGCAAAGAACTTGGCTAACTTCGCAAGGTAAACTCCATTCCGGAGCCCTTCCTCCAGCTCAGTGGTTGGTGGCAATTCTTCAACTAAGCAGACTTCCATCCACCTAAAAAGATTGTACAATGTTAGAAGTGTCTCTGGGGGCGTGATGTTTTGTACATGAAGGAAAATGGCGTTTCCATGTGTTGGCGACCAGGGTCTCGTGTCTGGCGGTGTCCCTGGTGGGAAGGGACTGAGCAGAACAGGAGATGATCATGAACATAAAAGCCCAGAGGCACCAGACTCATTATCCCACCAGAGCCTGTCAGCTCCACCTTCAAATGAGTCTCTGCCAATTCTCTTTGGTGCCAATGAGGAAGAAAAGCCAAACCACTTTATACGGGTGGAATTAGTCCTGCAGACATTAGAGAAAAAATAATTCCAAGTTTATGAGCCCCTAGTAGAGGCAACTGTTGCAAAGGTTGTGCCCTGGGGGAGAGCAAAGTTCATAGTACTAAAATCATTGTTGCCTCAGCTTGGCAAAGAGCGTAGGAAAGGAAGGTAAGCATGGAAAGCAGCCTCAGAACTTCAGAACACAGATGAGTCTTCTTTATATAATACCCACTCCTTTTTCCAGGACTGGGAATGTAGTTAATACTCTCACCTTTGGAGCAAGATAAAGTAACTACAAAGTTCTGAAAAAATACTTTACACAAGATCAGATTGAATCTCAGGACACTGGAGCAGTACTGTAGAATGGGGAGGTCATGGTCACTACTGGCTCAAGGATGTAAGTGGGAGAGGAGCCAGGTCTGTTCACATCCCACCCTGATGTGCTGAAGAGAAGGAAAAGGAGGATGGGCTTCCCACACCTTCTTCAGTGACCACTACCTGCTGTAAAGGCCAAGAGGAGGCACACATTCTTGGAGGGGGTGGGGGTCTGCCATCCAGCCACAGTCCACACACAAGTCCATATCGATCCAGCCAGACTCCTTGGAGATCACTGACACCACAGCCTCGGATCTGCTCTGAGGATCCACAGCCTCAGATCCCTCCATACGTGCCAGATGGGCTTCAGCCAACAGGCAGGACATGCTCCCAGTGTCTGTGCTGCCTGTAGCACTGGGCAGCATCTTTGAAAGCTCAGTAAGCTCCTAATAAGTTTTACTGACCACATGGGTAAGTCGTGATAAAGAATAGAATAGATGGAAAATATAAACAAACATAAGCACCACCTTTGAAAATCATTAAATACTGTATAACTGATTGCTTAGCATTAGAGTCTGATTCCCAACGTGCCAAAAACAATGAAATAAACCTGTCAATCACCCATCTATCTATCTGTAATTGAGAATAATGCAATTTAAAACCATGTAGAAGAGCCTCACATGTCCACTGCTTCATAGAAAAGCACTACAAGAGTCTGAGAATGAAGAGGGACACTAATCACTAGAGTAATCAGCAAAAACATCAAGAAGATGGTGGGATGAGACTCTGCCTAGAAAAACAGAGATTTGGGACAACAGAGAACCTGTAGCTGGGAATCCAAGCAGTCCAAAGGCCTAAAGAAACATGGTGGACTGGTAGGGAAAGCCAGAGGAGGCTTTGGGCATTTGAGGCTCCCAGAATGAAAGAGGAATGGGCATCTACAATGCATCAACAGTAGAAGTGAGCGATGGAAGATGAGCTCAGGAGAAGTGCTGACATGTGGGTCTGCCGGGGACTCCTGGCAACTTCACAGAGGAGAAGCGACATACCGAAAGCAGTGATTACAGCAAACTAATCTCTGTGGATGCCTCAGAGACCCGGTTCTTTGTTAGGCCTTTCTCACTGTGAGGAGCTGAGGGACTGCATCAAACATGAAGATGGGAAGAGAAGAGACCAAACAAGGCTTTTAGGAAAGTCTAATAGGACTTGATGGCAGCTTAGATGGGGGGAGCAGTTAGAGAAGAGAAAGTAAGGGAGACAGGTGTGACACAAAGGAGTGTCAGGACTTGGTGACCAGTGGTGGTGTACCTATAAGTCAGTCCCCTAATCTCTGAGGTCCTGGTTCACCTCTACTAAATGCAGGGGCAGAAGTGAGGAGATTCAGTAATAAAGCCCTTCCCAGTTCCAATGTCCTAGAAAACTGGAAGAAAAAGTGATGATGGGGAGCTTAATTTTCCACTTATTGTGAATGTCTTAGTGACTTTCTCACTGCTGGGACAAAATACCCAGCGGGCAGAACTTAAAGCAGGCAAAGTTTATTTTGGATCACAGTTTGTAGAAGTTTCAGTCCGTTGCTGGCTGACTACAAGGCAGAGCATTATAGCAGAGGGACATGGAAGAGGAGAACAGCCAGTGGCAGTGCAGGCAGGATATGCAGCAGTCTTCCTTCTTCTTTCCCTTGTTATTCCATCCAAACTACAAGCCTGGTTGGTGCCACCCACACCCAAGGTGAGTCTTTATTTTGCACTAAATCCAGAGCTACACTAAACCAGTCAGTGGATTAATCCAGTATCTCAAACCTATGATCCAGCCACTCCTAAAAGCCCCACCTATGAGTGCATGAGGTTTTGGGTGAACATCTAGAAAAAGCCACATATGAGCCTTGCTTCAAATAAACTGAAGCCATGAGTATAATGGGCATGCTCAATTTTTAAATAAATAATCCATTAGTAATGTTTCCTTAAACAACAAATCAGGCCATGCTAAGAGCCAACACAACCTTTATGACAACCTGGAATTGGAATAAGTATGTGTGGGGGAGACAGTAACTTAACAACTGGTAGCAGGAGTACAGGAGGAGAGCTGAGAATTAAGAAAGAGCAAGGGGCAAGATGCTAGAATAAAAACAATGATGAAGTATAATGTTTTTAGATCTGTGCTTGATTTAAAAAAGAAAGATAATCACATTTGTTTCTCTCTATATTAGAATACACGTGCAATTGGCTCAAAGCACTGGTGATACCAAAAACTCAGGTTAGATACATCCTATTCAGAATACAGTCACTGCTCACACTTAGGACAGCATCAACTGCTTGGCAAACCTGATCTCTCTATAGTCCTTTTGTACCCAGCATGCCGTTTACACATTACTGGGAATAAGGGATATAGCTCAGTGGTAGAGCACTTGCCTGCCATATGCAAGGTCCAAAGTTCAATCCCCAGCACCACAGAAACAGCATACATATAATGGGTATTCAAATACAGTTATTAAATGAAATATCCAAACACCATGGTTACATTATAAAATATACTGGAAGACTGGCCAAGACTTGCAAAAACTGCATTTTTGCGACTGTAGGCATTAATGGAAATGTCTCCTTTTCAGTATACTACCCAAAGATAATGCTGTTATTAATGATAGCTAGAATTTATAAAGCATTATTTTAATATTGGATTTAATGGTCCATCATGTTTATCATTTCCCAAGTACCCTATAAGGAAAGAGTGTTATTAGGACCACCATTTGCACATGAATTTTTGTTACTTTTCTCAGATCCTGATGACTTTCTGAAGTGATTTCTCAGCTCTTCTGAGCCTCACAAAAGCCCAAGGCCATACAGCTGAGAAGTGAAATAACTCAAAAAGTTTTCAAGGGCTTTTGACCCTCTAGTCCAACTTGTAACTTCTTGCACCTCACCCAACAGAAGATTAAATCATCCAGTCCAGGTCCACAGCCTCCTGTGAAACAAAAGCAATACCAAGACATCCTCAGCCACTTCTAGAGAAGTGGGAGTTTCATGTTTGGAGATTCCAGGGCTGCTATGGTTGCCATATAAGATCAGAGCATAGTAGTTTTGCCCTCTTCTACCTACCTGGCCACAGGCACAGTAAGTGGTCCAGGTGCCTCTTGTGGGGTCTGTGGTAAGACAGAGGGTGTCTACAGGAGGCTGAGAGACTATGAAAATGGATCCATCCACTCAGGATCTCCTGCAAACCTACCCACAATCCAAAGGCTTTCCTGAGTGTAGTCACCTTGGAAACTCACTAGTCGCTGGTCAGCATGACCAACAAACACAAGGCTACTCCAACATGAGCAACAGACTGCTGACACCATCATCCTAGATGAGGACTTCATGTTCTCAATGTACTAAGATACCTCCCAGTCAAGCATGAACGAAGATGTGCGAACTTCTAAACTAGTGTGTGTCATGATTGTGTGAAATGTTCTTTTACATCAGTCTATTTTTTTAAGGAGAGAAACAAGCGCAGAGTGTTTATTGCTCAACCCAAAGGCTGGGAGACAATTATGAGTGGCTTCTGGTCTGGGTTTACATCTTCGGCCCCATCACTTCTTTGTAGGGGTGAGAGGGTAGGATGTGACCACAGGTGAGGGCAACTGACAGATGTTCATTGCCCCTAAGCCTATCTACCTCTCAAAACCTCCCATGGATAAGCATTGTGACTCCTTTTCCAACTAGCTGGATACCAGAGCTCACTGCAAGCTTGAAAGAGAAAGTGGAAGAACCCTCACGAGTTTGGGTCTATGAGTAACTTGTGTAAAAATGCCTCACCCTGACTAACACAACTGCATCTCACATGAGCAGGAATGAAACACCCATGGCCAATCCCAATCATGACAGCCTGTGTCGTACTAAGCCAAATTCTAAGCCTGACTTTCACAGTTTATTGGGGTCACACTTCTACAGTTTTCACCATAGAGTCAATTGACTCCCTGTTCATGTCCCAGGGCTGTGAGATCATTGAGTACTATTCCATGTACTGGAACAGTCACTTAAAATTCTCAGCACTTCGGGGCCAGAGGGTCAGCTCAGTGGTTCCGGTGCCTGCCTCACAAGCGCAAGGTCCTGAGTTCGATCCCCGGTAACCACATACAATGCTGGGCGTGGAGACTCACACCCACCAGCAATCAATACCACATACCACAGTGCCGGGCGTGGTGGCTCACGCCTGTAATCCCAACACTCGGGAGGCAGAGACAGGAGGATTGCTGAGTTTGAGGCTTGCCTGGGCTACATAGTGCGCTCGGAGCCAGCCTGAACTACAAAGTGAGACCCTGTCTCAAAAAAAAAAAAAAAAAATTCTGAACACTTCATTTTAATAAATTATAGTGAAATTCATCATGATGGTATAATTATGTTGTTTATTAACATCTTCATTAAGGTAAAATCCACATGTCATACCTTTGCCCTCTTAAGACATCCAAGGCAATGGGGTGTACTGTACTCACAACATTGCCAAAATATTACCATTATCAATTTTAGAATGTTTTATTGCCCCTCGAAAGAAATCCTACACCCATTGGCTTTCATTATTTACTCCCAAACCTCTCAAGCCACGAATCTATTTTCTTCCTATAGATTTCTATTCTGAACACTTCATTTAAATGCAGTCATACACTATGTGGCCTTTTGTGGCAGGGTTCTTTCACTTAGCATACTGTTTCCAAGGTTCATCTATATTATAAGGATATATCCAAATGTCTTAGCTTTTTAGTGCTGAATACAAATCCACTGTATGGATATATTACAATTTACTTGTCTATTCACCAGTTTATGGATATTTGTCCCCCATCTCTGTCCTTTTGGCCATTATGAGTAATGCTGCTACACACAGTGAACATATTTTTATAAGGACACATTTCTCATTTCTCCTGGGTGGATCCCTAGGAGTAGAACTGCTGGGCTGGGTAATTCACTGTCTAATCTTTTTAGTGTTTCCAGACTGTTTTCCAAATGTATGAAGATTCCAACTTCCAACACTTACCTGTCTTTCTGATTACAGATATCCTGATGGCTACAATATGGCATCTTGTTAAGATTTTTACTTTCATTTCCCTGATGGCTAATGACATCGAGCATCTTTTATGTGCACCTAGTCCATTGGTGTGGCTTTAGAGAAATGTGAATTCAAATGCATTACTTATGTTTAAGCTGAGCTTTCTTTTTGAGTTATAAAAGCTCTTCCTATATTCAGTAGACATGGTTTGAAAGTATTTTGTCCACTTCATGGACTGTCCTTTACTTTCTTATGGGGTCTTTTGAAGCACAAAAAGGTTTTAACTTGATAAATCTCATTTATCTATTTCTACTTTTGTGTAATATTTAATAAAACTTGACTAAACAAAGCTCACAAATGTTTATACTTATGTTTTCTTCTAAGAGTATTGTAACTTTAATTTAGGTCTTTGATTCCTTTTAATATAATTCTTGTGTATAATATAAGATGAGGGCCCAATGTTATTCTTTTGCATTTGGATGGATATGCAGTGGTGCCTCAGTCTGATTTGGTCTGTGACCAGTTTGGTTTGTGACCAGAATTGTGGAAAGAATTAAGTTCGTAAATCGAGGCACCACACAGTTATCTCAACACCACTGGCTGAAAAGATGACATTTGTCAGATTGTCTTAGAACCCTACAAAATAATCAGTTGAGCAAATGTTTCTTGTTCTTTCTTTCTCCTTTCTTTCTTTCTTTCT
>PVIC010004314.1:0-63433 GCA_004025085.1 Thryonomys swinderianus | reverse complement strand
GGGGGGGGTGCCCTCGAAGGGGGTTTTGGGACCTGAGGCTCTCCCACCCTCCTTCTTTCTCTTCCTAACCATCAGGAGGTGGGCAGCCTCCTCCGCTCCATGTTCTGCTTTGACACACGCTCAGGGTGATGGATCCAGGCAACCATGAGCCAAATCTGTGAGCTAAAGTAAATCTTCCTTTCTTTTATCTTCATTATCTCAGGTATTCTGTCACCATGATGAATAGCTGACTGATACAGCCACTACATTTGTAGTGATTTGTTAAAGCAGCTGCAGGAAACGAATATACATTCCACAAAGATCTCTGAGTGCTATGTACTAGGTCCTGTGCTAAGCACAGGGGCAGGAGGGGACAGTTAGAACTAGCCCTCCTAAGTCTTCTGTCCCAAGACTCACTGGGAAAATATATAGTAAGTAAAAAAATTAAAATAAAGATCCAGATACTGTTAAATGCAATGGAGGCAAAAATAAAATAAAAAGCATAGCCATAGGGGTACTATGATAGAGTGATAAGGAGTACTGTGTTAGGGGACACGTCACAGGGCCCGTCTCTCAAGAGGGAACATGTAAGCCGAGGCACAAGGAAATAGCTGTGCAGAGAAAGCCAGGAAGAAACTACTCTAGGTAAAGAGTATGCAAAGCCTCAGAGGCAGGAAAAATACAGCAAGAATGCCAAGACAGCTACGGGGTAATATGAGGAAACCAGATGTGTGTCACCGCACAGCAGCTCGAAGGGCTGAGTAGTCTGGGTTCGGGTTTTCAGTGTGTGTGGTGGGTGACCTCACTTCCTCTCCCACCAGCTCCCAGCTCTCCCTTACTTCTCCTCTGTAGTGATTCACACATCTGCAATTCTTTAAGTTCGTCGCCCAGTGACTGCGAGATCCGAGGGCTGCTCCGCCTGCTCAGTCCCCCAAACCCTGCACACAGCTTAGCCTGCAAGCTCCCGACCAGGATTAACTAGACAAATGAATGCATGGGTAGTTAAATAGAAGACAAAAGAGAGAGAACCAAGGTGAAGAGACCATCAGATGCTCCATGCACGGGGGAGGAAGAGATGCATAGTCCTTATCTCCTAACAGGTGAAAACCGAGCCAGCCTCGTACAGGTGACTGGCTTAAATAAGACTGTGCACTGAAAACAGAAACCAAGTCTTAAGGAATGAGGACTTGTCAGAGAAAGGACCAAGGCTGGCACTGAGGGAAAGGGGGTGTGGGGGAGGGGATCCAAAGCAAAGAGACCACTCTGGAGAGGGAGCTGGATCTGGAGACCTAGATGCCCTGACTGGCAGAGCCCCCTTCTCCAGAGACAACAGGTGCCAGGTGTAATGGCTCATACCTGTGATCTCAGCACTCTGGTGGCTGAGGCAGGATAGCAAGCTCAAGGCCAGCCTGGACCACAAAGCAAGACTCTGTTTCAAACATAAAACAAAACATAAGCAATGCCGGGCATGGTGGCTCACGCCTGTCATCCCAGCACTCGGGAGGCAGAGACAGGAGGACTGCTGAGTTCGCGGCGGCTTGCCTGGGCACCATAGTGAGCTCAGGGCCAGCCTGAACTACAAAGCGAGACCCTGTCTCCAAAAAGCAAAAAAACAAAAAAACATAAGCCTCAGATTCCTTGCTCCTCACGCTTCTCCCACAGGAAGGGGTGTCCCCTCCGCTCCCGGCTGTCTCCACATCTTTTGTCCCAGCCTTAGGCAGCCTGGTGGTTGGGAGGACAAGCATGGGAACCTACCCTCACACTTGTCCTCAGGAAAGGGCGGGGGAGGTTCCAGGGAGTGGGCTCGGAGGTGCCCCTGGGAAGGGGAAAGGTCTGGGGTGTGACTGGGGACAGGGCCTAGCAGTAGCCTGTAGGCCACTTCTTGGCAGTGTGAAGCTGACTGAACTCTGCACTTTCATCTGCTCGGCTCCTGGGACCGTTTCTCGGACAGACCTGCACTCGGGAGAGGAAGACAGAGGTGACAAACAGCCTCTCTCTCTCCTCTCACCCCACAGATGCTCTCTCCCTTCACTGTCAATGAAGGGCTTAGTCCCCACTTGCCACCACGGCCTCTCTCCTGGGGGTACACTCAGTAGCACCCCAAGGTGAATGGTCCTATCAGTAGCAGCAGAAGAGCCACTGCACCAGGAACACCGCCACCCCAAATATACTCAGTCTTCCCACCCCACACCACACCAAGCAGACAGGCCAGAAGTGGAAAAGGAAGCGGCCCGTCAGGACATCAGCTGGGGAAATGAGGAAGTGAGGGGAACAGGGGCCAGTTCAGGTGGCAGCATGAAGGAAGCGGCATCGAGCAAGTACAAGGAGACGGCTCAACCCAAGCCAACTGAGGCCACCCAGGCCTGCATTCAAATCCCCGCCATGCCACTTACTAGCACCTCACTTATTCTTCCTCTGGTCATATGGACAGAGCCTGCTCATGCAGAGGGTATGGTCGGTCGTCTGGTGGGCCTCACGCTCAGAACGAGCCCAGGGAAATGCAAGGATCATGAGGTCCTGATGTGGGGCCACACCAGCAGCTCCTGCTGGCTTGAACCACCAGTGGTACCTGCGTGACTATCCCATCATGCAGCCTGTACCACCCAGTGGGACTCTTTGTCCTATATCACCCAACAGGGCATAAAATTACGGCCCCATTGTGAACAGGACAACAGATGTGTTAACATTTAGAATACGAGAGGTGACCTCTCTCTCTGCACCCAGGGGAATGGAGTCATTTTGGGAAACTGCATGTTTCAGTAACTGACTTTTATTTCTCGTGTGAGGCTGGAGATTGAACCCAGGGCCTTATGCATGCTAGGCAACTGGTCTACCTCATCTCCAGCCCAGTATTGATTTTTCTATTTATAGAAGTAAAATACAATCATAGAGAAAGTTTTGAAAATACAGAAAACATAAATCATGCACTTGGTCCTGAATTAGAGTGGCTCTCAAAGTGTAGACTCTGAAGTATCATCAGCATTGCTGGGGAACTCACTAGAAGTTCTCATGCCCAACCCAGACCTACTAAATCAGAAACACCAAGGGATTTCTATCTTTTTTTTTCCCTAAAAGGGCAAGAGTCCCAAGTTCCCTACTCTGAGCCTGACACGGGCAGGGTCTCAACAAGCATCCACTGAAGCAGTGAATGAACCAATGGTCTCCACACATGAGCAGCTGTCTCCTCAAAGCCTGTCCTTCACCACAGTCTGTTTGGACAAACAGGCTGCTGCACACGTCAGTCTTTCCCAGGGCTGGGGGGTGGCCTCTGGGGAGGGGGGCCTGTCCCAGCTGCAGGCAGAATGTGGGCCAGTCCCTACTGGCACGGGCCCACACGAGAGGATGAGCTGACAAAAGCGAGCCTGTGGCCTGCACAGGCATCTGCTGGGACGTGGACAGCCGAAGCGGATGACTGTAGGCCTGCGGTGGGGGCAGGGAAAGGGGCTGCCGGGTCAAACCCCACTGGTGGCACAGTGGGACGGTGGCTACAAGAGCAAGGTGGTTGGAGTCTCCCCAAACACGGGAGGAACCCCAAATCTCATCTTCCAAAGACACAGAAGGTCATTCTGCCTGGCGGTCCCACCTCAGAGCCTGGAGGGCCAAAGGCCACACTAAAGAAACCGGGAAAGAGTGCCAGACCAGGAGCAGCCCACAGCCCCTCCACGGTCTGCCCTGTCTTCTCCTAGGGCTACTCCTGAAGTGCACCCTGAATTTCTACGGTGAACTGCAATAGGGGATGGAGAGGGAAGTAGGGGACAGAGACATGACACCTATTCTGCCACCACAGCTCTGCTATGGTGCCAATTAGCATTTCCCTTTCTCAAGGTTTGTTTTGTCCTAATCAACAGTCAATGCTTGTTCTGTTCATTAGGAGGACATTAGAAAAATGTAGATAGATTTCTGTCTCCTTACCCAGTCTTGGCCCTGCACCCAGCCCTCAAATCCACAAGTGAAAACATGGACCACCCCTTCCTAGCTCCAGCCCCAGGCTGGGTGCACATGTGCATAATTATCCTCTTACCAGCCCCGTGAGGTAGGAGGTGAAAATGTCCTGATTTTGCTGAGCTGGTCCAGCAAAGGAGAAGTGGAGCTGGATTCCACAGAGGGTGAGTAGCCCTGGGCCAGGGCATTGTACCCACGTGTTCTCCAGGTTTACTCAGGCTCATTCCTGTACTAGCACGGCCTTCAGCAGGCTAATTCTTTGCCAGAACATTCTCTCCACCTCTAATCTGATTCAGAGTCCACACGGATATCTATGGTCCCTCATGCTAATAATTTTAGGTTATACTTGTTCATTTTCAGTTCTGCCTTCCCCCAGAGCTGGTCCCCAACATAGCCCAGTCAACAGACTGTGGAGAGACAAATTATTGAAAAAAAGATTGAATGCAAGTACAGTTGTTGCCCACAGTCTCTCTCCACAGCTGGGGCAGGGAGCCCTCCTAATCCCAGTTCCAGGCCTTCTATAAAGGTGCAGAGAGGCCTGGGCAGATCCTGAGTTGCTCTGAGACCTCCATGCCACTTAAGGAAGGTGAGCTGGGTCTGTCTGGCCAGGAAGCCTCCCCCCCCTGCCCACAGAATGACTCTGTCCACCTCAGCGATCCCCAGGGGCTGCCTGGCGGAAGCAGCTTCCCAGAGAAGCTCCTGCCATGACTGGTCCCAGGAGTCCTGGGGAACTGGCCAGGAAGAGTCTCTGGGTCCAGGCTAGGCCGGAGGGCTCAAGATGACCTCACACTGCTGCTAATAATAGCTGGGCTTGAAGGCCAGCGCAGCGCTCCACAGTTTACAAAGACATTCTGTCAGAATCATCTCACAGGTCCTAGCAGAAAGCTCTGGGTCAGGCAAGCCAGGAATCCTCATCCCTGTTCTACAGATGAAGAGCTGCAGAGAAGCTCAGGGAAGATGGTGGCTGTGCCCAACACCATCCAGACGGGCCAGAGACCTCCAGGCAGGACAGACCACTACCCTTAGGATCTCTACCCTGAATCACGATTCAGGGAGTCCATGAACTTGGCCATTACCTCCAACTAAAAATTAAGATTTCCTTCTATTCTGAACCCAAGAAACAAGCCAGGGTTTTATTAGCAGCACCTGTGACTTTGCCACCAAAAGAAATCACAGATATTTTCACATCCTGTAAGAGTCATTGCAGAAATGTCAAAATATTGTTTATACTCATCAGTATTTGAAATTAAAGTCGTTAACAGATTTGCCACCAGAGTTCATGAGTTAATAAACATGCATAGGACTATTTCAAATTAGGAATCTGTTTTAATAATTGTGTTTTAATATATCAAATCTCCTTTGTATTTCATATAAAAACATTATCTTTAATTGGAATAGACGGACTTTATCTCATCCTAATAAAAGCTATTTACAAGAAACCAGCAGCCAGCATCGTACTAAATGGACCAAAAAAAAAATCCAAAAAACAAAAACAAACATTAACTTGAAAGTCCTTTTTTAGCAGATGGCTTAAAGAGGACCATGACACCAAATCAGAAAGAACCTCTGTCCTCTCCAAAGCTGCCTGCTCTGAGGTTTGGGTGCAAACCCAAATGCCTACCCTTAGGGCTAACCCCTGGTCCACCCTCAGGGCAAAAAGCAGGAGCAGCAGAGCTCCACTTTCGAACCGCATTTTACATGTTCTAAGAAGGGTAACTTTCTGCAGGAAACTTGCACAAATGTTAAGATGATAAAATCTATACAATGAGGACAGAAGGAAGCAGTATAGGTTTAGGGTCCTTGGGGACCCTTGCACATGACTACAGACACTTGGAATGATGGAATTGCCCTGTGGGAGATAAAAGTGACCAAACATGAGGTCCCTCTGCAGAAACACAGCAAGTGACAATAAGTGGCCTGAACCCAGCAAAGCCCCCATCTATCCCTGAGGGGCCAGGATGGAACCAGTGGTAATGAGGGAGGAGGTTGGGGACTGGGGCTGGAACCCAGGCCTTGCATACACTAGGCAAATACTCTACTGAGTTCCTCCCACAGCCCTGGTCTCTATCTTAATTAGGGAGATGGTTATAGACCTGGATACATTCATAAAAATTCATTTTATATATGTAAATTATACATCAATACACCTGACGTTCAGGGCGCCTTCCTCCAAGCCTGTGCACCCACCACTCCCTCTGCAGGATTTCTCTGCCCTTCACTACTGCACAGTTCCACCCTCTGTCTCTACAGTACCTCCTCAGGAAGGCCACCTACTCCGAGAAGCCTCCCGCAAGGCCCATTGCGTCCATCTTCACCTTTTATTTCTTTCATGGTAGGTATCAAAGCTTATGTGATAGTCATGTTCTGTCTGTTTATAGAAAGTCTCTACCACTAGAATGTAATTATCGGGTGGAGCCCAAGGCCATGCCTGGCACACACACAGCAGTGGCACAATAGCTGTGCAATGAACAGACAGGCTAAGGGGGCAGGGTGACTGTCCCATTCTACTCATGCAGCAAGCCGCTTCCGGTCAGCATTGCTGCATCTGAATCCAATTCTCTGATCTGGGAAGCTAACGTCTGTGGAAACGTCAGACCTCAGCCTGTCAACACTAAGGGTGCAGCCTCTAAACCTGACTCAAATGTATCTCTTCTTCCCTGGCCCCTGGGGCCTAACTAGTTGATGGTTAACAGACCTAGGAAGGACAGAGCTGAGCCGTGGGCTCAGAATGTAAATGGGAGGGCTGCCCAGCCCTCTTCTCCCACACGGCCTGGCCACCACAGGCCCTCTCTCTGGCAAGGCCCAGGCTGGCTGTCCATCTGGCACCCTGGCTCTAGGCCACTTGTCCTCAGCCCTGGCCCCATCCACTTATCCCAGTCCCAGAATAACTGGCCAGCAGGGTGGGCCACAGTAGCCACAGGAGCAGCATGCCAGTCCCACCCATGGGGCCAGGGCAGCCATCTGCTGTCCCTTCTGCTGGTCTCCCAGGGGTCTGTCAAGATTCCAGATGAGATCATTGCACCTAGAGCCCAAGGAGAGGACCACAAAAGGTTCTCCTTCCTCTCAACTCAAATGCAAACACTCAGGAACAGCCACAGGGCAGGGTGCGGGGACCCAAAGATTCCATCCTTTCCCAAAGAGGGCCCTGAGGCCTGGAGGAGGAACAGGAAGAACCCCAGTGTCACACAGGAAGGGCCCCTGGGCTCTTGTTCCCTAGCTCAGGGCTCAATCCATCTAGCTTAGCCCACAGGGTGGAAGACAGACTCCAGCATGAGGACAATTAGGGTCAAAGGTCCTGCAGAAGGAAGGTTGGGGGCAGCTGGGCATCATGGTGCATACAATGGCCCTGCAGTGGGCATGGAGGCTGCTGACTCTCGGAGACCTACAGAGGGTCCTGGCCCCACATCTCCAACACCACAGATCACCAGCAGAAAGACTTGGAGCCTGGCACAGACCAGGGGCATGGGTATCTCCTCGTACCCTGGGTAGTTCCCAGATACGTAAGGACCCTGAGTTCAGAGAGGTCATGTGTGGCCCAAGATCACACGCTGAGCAGCACAGCCAGCTCCACTCAGTGGAGCTCTTGTAAATGAGACTAGACCAAGTCTCTAAAATGGGACAGAGACAGTAACAGCTCATGTTCACCAGGGTTTGGTTTGCACCAGAGACCACACAGAGCCCAAATAATCATTATCTCTTGCACAACGATGACCCTTTCAAGGAGGATGGGAGGATGCTGTTGTTTATTATCTGATTCCTGCTTTATAGAGGAGCAAATGGAGGCTCACGAAGAGGGCCAGGAGCCAGCCTCCAGGTTTGTGCAGCTCTGTGCTTGACACAGATGCTTCCTGTTAGAGGCGTCCATGTGGGGTGTGTATATGTGGACAATTGAGTGTATGTGCACGTGTGTCAGGGACAGAGATGTGCATGGACACTGTCTTGTCACTGCCCCGTTCGAGGCCTCCCTCTCGGTGGTGAGTGGCTATCAGTCCCTGCAGTCCTCACCATGTGAACAGGAAGGAAGGCAGCTTTGGATATGCTGAAAACAACCCCCAGCGGCCTCTGGGCTGCAGCCAAGTCTCTAATAGAGCAGGGAGGTGAGGTCTCTGGGAGTCGAAAGAAGCTCCAAGAATCAAGAGGCCCAGCCTGACTTCTGTGCCACCCTGGCACCTGCACCTTTGCTCCTGCTGTCCCCTTGTTTAGCATCCCAGAAAACCACAAAACCTTCCTTCCTTTGTTCTTACTTTCTGTGTGGCTTCTGGTGAAGCATCTCTAGCTCTCGGGGCTTCGGTTTATACCTGTGTAGTTGGAAGGGCCTGTGCACCTTAGAAGGTCCCGGCTCTCACACATAACAAGGAGGAAAGGCTGACGGGACATCCTTCATTTCCTGATTAATAATGTAATCATAGGGGCCAGAGATTTAGCTCAGGGGTTCCGGTGCCTGCCTCGCAAGTGCAAGGTCCTGAGTTCGATCCCGGTAACCACGTACAATGCTGGATGTGATGACTCATGCCCACCAGCAATCAATACCACAAACCACAGTGCTGGGCGTGGTGGCTCACGCCTGTAATCCCAGCACTCGGAAGGCAGAGACAGGAGATTGCTGAGTTTGCGGCGGCTTGCCTGGGCTACATAGTGAGCTGAGGGCCAGCCTGAACTACAAAGCGAGACCCTGTCTCAAAAAAAAAAAAAAAAAAAAAAAAAGTAATCATAGCTGGGCACGTGCCCCAGAGGAGCCTTTGAGAAGCTCTAAGGTATCTGTCTTAAGGGGCCCACGAGGAGCCAGAGCAACTGCTGCAGCTGAACACAGAGGGAGGCAGAAACGGTGAAGAGCAGGGATCTGCCCGGGCACAGGCCAAGGGGGAAAAGCACTGGATGGGCCTGTAGCAACAGCATGTGGAACAGGGACAGCTTGAAATCCAGGTGGAGCAGAGTGGGAGGACCACACAGGCCTCGCTCAACCTCAGGGCAGGGCGAGGGAGGGGCAGCAGGCAGAGGCTGGGGTAGGTGATGAGGACCCCGAGGAGCAAGTGGACCCAGCTGATCCCATGCAGTTAGAGGACCCCAAAATGCCTGCCTTGTCTTTGTGGCCAGGCAACAGGAGATCATCCGCTCCAACCACCATGCGGGACCCCAAGGTGACTCTCCATTAGCAAACAAACCAGGTTAACTCTGGGGCATCTGCTTTAGGCACCAGGGAAGAGGGACCCAGACAGTGGGGGCAGGGTGTGGGGCATGCAGAGGACAGGTGTGTCCTGGAGTACCCACAATGCAGTTCAGTCCCATGCACCCCTCTCAGGCCGCCACCCTGGCCAAAACCCACAGAGCCACATCCAGAGCCAGGCACAAGCCTTGCTGCCAAGAACCAGAAGTTGATCATGCTGAGGGTGAGGACTGAGCTGGTACAAACGATGACCGATCAGCCCAGTCTCCTGATAACCCTGCTTTCTCCTATTTAACCCTCACCGTGACCCAAACGCAACCACCATCACTATCCCTATTTCACAGGTAAGAAAAGACTAAGGCTCAGAAACAGAAAGCTCAGAGGAAAAGGCAGAGGCAGGACTTCAACCCGGGCTCAGCTGCTCTCACTCCGGCCCAGGGAGGCGGCCGCTCCCACCCGCTCTACTCCTTGTCACCCCTCAGGGCAGCCAGGGAATGCAGAGGCAGTGCTACCCTGGGGGCTCCAGTGAGCGCTGGCCAGCCCGCCCAGAACACGCTTGTCTCTGGCTCTCTGCCCAGCACCCCGGGGAGCGAATAGGACTGCAGATGAGGTCATGCGTGTGGAGGGCGGGGGAACAACCACAGGAAGAACCTCGGCTGCCCGTCCAGCGCCTAGTTCCTCTCTTGGGGTCTCCCGCTGAGCCAGAGGCCACACAGAATAGAGAGCTCCTTCCTTTCCTCTGTTTCCACGACAGTGCTGGGCCTGCCACACAACTGAACTCTAAGCCTCTCAAGTGCTGCGAGAAAGGGGCTGCATCCCCATTTTATAAGCAGGAAGACTGAGGCGTGGTGAGGGCCCTTACACAGGAAGACCATGAATGGGGAGGAGGGAACAGTGAGGTTAGGTCCCACAGCTGACCCCAAGCAGAGGGAATGCGCGAGACCCTCCAACCTTTATTCTCTCCCTCTCCATGATCCTGAGTCAGGCCAGGCTCCTTATGCCCAGTGCTGTGGATGTGTAGAAACAAAGCAGCCCAGCCATTCAGTGCCCCCCAGGCAGCCCCAACTCCTTTCCCCAGAATCCCACCCACAGCCATCTCAGCTCCTGTCCAACCTGCAGCCCACCTCCACAGACCGCCCCCTGCCCTTGGCAGTACTGGGGATTGAACTCGGGCTCTTGTGCTTCCAAGGAGGTGTGGTACACTTGAGCTAAATCCCCAGCAGCCTACCCTGTCTTTTATTGAATCATACACACACTAATTTTACTGAGTCTCTCTAATGCAACAGGCACTATTTTGGGAGCTGGGCTCAAAGGTGGCCACTCCAGGTTCCCATCAGCTGCGATGTCCCCTCCTCCAGGACCTCTGCCCAACCCCTCCTGAGTGCCTGACACCTCCTCTGGCCAGAACTGGGCACCCCTTACAGATGAGAGCAGTATGACTATAGGCACCAGCAAGGACCAAGGGAAAGGGGAGAGAGGGCAAGCAGGAAATTCCTGCTGGATCAGCTGGAGTTGCCTGAAGGCATATTCCTCTTCTGGACAGCCTGATATCTGACATCTGTCCTTCTCGCTGGGCCCCATTCAGACCCAGCTCTAAGTGCTTGGCCTCAGAAGTCCAGGGATCTTCGGCACAGCTTCTCCTGACTTGGGCACCTGCCAGCCCACATGCACTGCCACCCAGCCCCAGCCAGGCTTCTGGGACCCTCAGATCTACAAGACTACAAAATCAGTCCCCTGGCCATACTCATCACTCCCAGCACCCTGGGAAGGAAGCCTGCAGGGCAGCCAAAAACAGTAGGAGTTTGTACAGATCAGCTCCAAGGAAACTAACTGTGATTTCCTGTGTCTCTGTGTGATCCAGCTGGCATGCATGAGCATGCATGAGTGTGTGCATGTGCATGTGCCTTGGTTCTGCAAATGCTACATGCTGGACATTCGTACAGTCCGTGCTTGTGTCCCTGCTTGTGTGTATGTGATCTTGTGTCACATCTACACGAATGTCTTTGGAAGTGACTCCTTGGTGGGGGTCTGCTGAGTGTACAAGTCTGCTGCTCTTTGGGAAAGAGGCAGTGGGGGCACCTAGGTGGTAAGCAGGTGACCTGTGACTTTCTGTGAGGGCTGGTACATGCACACAATGTCTGTGCGGGTCTGTGTGTGTGCTCAAGTATGTGCGAGTACTTCCAACACACCTGACAGAGTCTGCAGGCTGCACATCCATCTCTGGGACACACGTGAGTGTGCCTAGGACTGTGAGGTGCTCGGATGAGCCTCCCTGATGGCGGGAGTGGGGGAGGCAGGAGGTGGGACACTAACACAGGGCTGGATTCGTCTCAGTGTGGATCCTCCCCAGCTTGCTGTGATCCCTCTCTGAGTCCACAGCATCAGCGTTTCCTGGAGTCCCTGAGACTGCATGGCTTACATCTCTGAGCTTGAGCTGTGAACGTGTGTATTTGTGTGTGCAAAACACTGTGTACCCAGCTCCTCTGCAAAGAATGCTAGCAGCTCCTGACTCAAGGCCACACAGCCACTGGCTCACACTTTCCATCTAGCAGGAGTGTCCCCTCCCGCTGTGGCAGGCAAACAGCTGAGGATTCTTAAGAGTCCAGGATTTGGAACAGCCTCCTCCAGGCTGCCACTCTGTCCCATGGGGAGGCTGGGACGCTGGGCAGGAACCGGCCTTCTCCTCTATCCAAGGACGCACTGGGACATCTCCTGCTGCAGTGTCCAGGAGCTGAAAACAGAAGACCTACACGAGTGGCCTTTGGTGTAGCCTAGCACCCGGGAGCCACTGAGAAAACACTGAATGAATGAACCAATGTGAGCAGGTTAGACAAGGGCGATGACCAGGATGGGCACTAACACTTCCTGAGCCCTTCAGGGTCCCTCACCACTGAGCAGGCATGCATATCCCCTAGGACACACAATTGCTCACACAGGGACACACACACACACCCCCTACCCCCACCTTCAGGCTTCAGGCCCTCAGCTTGTCTTATGCACCAGTTATCCCTACAAATCTTACTCTGGAGCCTGGCCCATGTCAGGAGTCTTCTCAACAACCCATGTCTCAGATCAGACACACTAAACGACTGACAGCTAATCACATTGGTCACACTGTAGGAAAAACAGGGCAGTGAGTTAGACCAGTGGGGGCTGGAGTCCTGGCTATGTGACCCGGAACCTCCATTTACACATCTGTATAATGCGATATGGGATCAATAAAGTGCTTCCTCTGGGTTCTTCTCAATAGACATCTAGGCTGCCAGCACCTCAAATACATGTGTAGAATTTCAGGAAGGTGGGGAGCCAGCAGCCATGCACACCGCAGGGAATGCAGTCACACCTTCCTATTGTCTCTGCAGCAGCTCCCGATTTATTAATATTCTAAAGCGAAGGAAATCCACCCTCCTGGCTTTCCTAGTTCCTCCACAGGTGAACACACAGACATCCTGTCTGCTCATTGGCTAACAGTAATAATACTTCCCCGTGAGGTGTGGGATTTCACTGCTTGTAAAATGTTTTCTTGCCTATTCATACCTCCATGACTGCTGAAAACAATCCTTTGAGGTTGTCCAGGAAAGCACACAGATGAGGAAAAAAACAACAGAGACCAAGTGACTTGCCCATGGCCACACAGCAAATGGCAGTCAGGTCTCAACTGGGCTTTGGGTTCCAGCTCTCTGATTCTTCCATCCCACCAATGAGCTCCTAGCCTGACCTCACCACATGCTAGACCCGTAACTTTCAGTGGTCATGGGTGACCCGAGACCACTGTGGCTTTGAAGGTCAAACACAGCTGATGCATCTACTCTGTAGATAAAGTGGCATCTCTAGAACATACAATGTAACAGTCAATAACTTTCAGGCTTTCTTGGCCAGCAGGGACCCAAGACCAGGTAGCACCACTGTAGCTACCACATAAATCTCCCACCCACATTCCTTGAGAAATCAAAACTAACAACATTTCACATTGTTTACGAGGTCCTTTCCACAAACCCTATGTCTGTATCAAAACATCCAAGGTCATCCAGCCTCTGAATAATTCACTACTATCTCTATGGAGAGAGTTGTCCCATTTACTTTTCCACTTGGACCCCAGGGCAGGGCCTCACGAGATGGGAGATCCTGGAGATCTGGGAGACCAGCAGCCACTGAAGAGTGCTTGCCTAGTTGAGAGTCCTCAGGGTCCCCCTCACACCCAGCTGGGAGATGAGGGCCACCCATCGACTCAGCTATCCTCCCACAACCCCCAGTCATCCTTCACTGGACACGCTGGCTATCTGGACTCTTTTCCCCAGTTCCCTTACTTCTGTGTATCACAAAACACGTGGACCAGAGAGACAAGAGACGTGTCAGGAGCTTAACAGACTCTTACTCCACCCCCTGACTGCTGGGAGACCTGGAGCAAGTCCCTTCCATGCTCTGGCTCAGGATTAATACAACCATGCTGCTGGCCAACACCTGCACTTAAGGCCCATAATCAGTCTTCATTTTGCTTCTGTGAGGTTGGCAGCCGGGCCAACAAAACTCGAGAGCAGTAAAGGGACTGGACCAAGTGCACACAGCAAGAATGAGCATAGTCTGCCCTGGCTCACCTCTCTCGCCAATCTCCTTCCCTTCTGCCGCCCCAACACTGTTCTTCTGGCTTCCCATCACCTCCAATGTTCTTACTGTGTCTCCTTATCAACTGGCTCTGCCTCACCCCAGCTCTTGGCCTCCCCAAGCCCTGGCTCTACCTTCACGTGTTCCTGGCACACTTACCCTTCTCCACCCCATCACGATCTGTGCTGTGCTTTATCCTGTGACTGTCCTTTAACCCTGGTCTCCTTGAGGCTCCTTGAAAACAGTTTTTAGCCTTGTTCACAGCGGTGACCCCAGATCCGCCCTAGTACAGTACCCAGAAGGCTCTACATAAACAGGTGCTGAATAAGTGAATGAATGAGAGGCAAGGAGAAAGAGCTCAGCCTGTCAGGTGAGGAGGAGGAACGACTACACACCTGCAGAATCCTCATGCCAGGTGCTCCCCACACCTCTTGAGAATAGCACTGATTTCAGCTACTGCCGTCTGAAGTTCACTGCACGCCTGTCTGTACTTCACCTAGTCCTGTCTGTACACACTATCCCACTGAATCCTTACGGGGACATGTGTGATCAGCCCACGTTCACAAGGAGAAAGCCGGTCCAGAGACATCAAGTAGGTTTCCCAAGATCAGTTGGGGAAGCTACAGAGCCCAGCTCCAATAGTGGCCTGAGCCTCATGAATGAAGCCTGGACAACTGAGTAAAGGGTAGAAACTGAAGCTCAGCCCTAGTCCAGGTATGAGTCTGCCCAGGGTGCCCCTGGGCCACATCCACAGGCTCAACTGCCCACCTCCTAGGACCACTTACCCTTCTAAACAGCCATCGGTGGCCCAGACAGACTTTGGGGTTCTACATGATGACACCCTAGGATGGACAGGAGCCCACAGCGGTGGATGCATGAAAAGAACCTGATGCAAAGCACACGACCCCTCCCTCCTCTGTCGGGGTAAGCAGTGAGAGAGTGGGCTTCAGGGTCTGTTAAGGAACGGCTCAGGCAGGGAGTACAGGAAGCCTCTGGAAGCAACCAGCAGGCCCCAAAGGTCCTCTTCCTACTCATCCTCTCCCTCCTCCTGACCACCCTCCACTTGCTTTGTTTCACCAGTGGTTTGGGAAGATTACAAGGGCTGACAGAACCTCCGCTCCTCAACACCGAAGGGAGCCTTGGGAAGACTCATCTTCCCACTGAACAGATGAAGAAACTGAGGCCTGGCCTGAGGAAAGGTCTGAGGCTCAAAGGACAGGTTATCTTACTTTAGACAAACCCTGCCCTATTCTACCAGTATTTTTTTTAACACATGTGAGAGTCACAAATGAGAAACATCCCATCACTCATAAGGAGGGAGAAACCTTTGGCTAAAAGCACCACACAACAAAGTGAAGTGCTTTGGGCAGACATAAATCAACAGTGCTGTTAGTTCCCTGGCTCCTAGCCAGGGGCACCCTGGGTGCTGTGCCAAGCCATCAACTGACAAGTGTAGGGCAACGTTTCACTCTCTTCCAAAACCGTGACTGGCCAGTGGCAGCAGAGCCCATGATTCCAGCTTTCCAGAACGAGGTCAACACACGAGGGCTGGACTGTCCCTACAGCTAACATCAGTGCGCGGTATCAGGCAGTGGAGGCTGGCCTACACTCGGAGGTGCTTACGTCCACTGAAAAGGCCAGGGCAAAGCCTGTTCCCCCTGGGAAAGTCCCAGGCCCCCACACTCCCTCTGGGAATGCCCCTCTCAGGAAGGCAGCTTCCCTCCTCCTTCTGGAAACGTCCCCAGACAGTGACCAAGAGGGGCCAGTGAGGCAGTGGCGATTCAAAACCCGAAGAGGAGAAGGCAGAAGACAATACTCTACAACTTAGGAAGCTGCCTCTGAACCGGTTCTCCCACGACATCAACCTCCCAGGCTGTAGGACCGTTAGACTGGGCGGAAGTGGACTCTAGCCAAGGGGATGTTCCCAGATGTCATGCTTTCAAACTGGACCCGCCCCGAAAGGCAGGCGGGGACAAGCCTATGCTGGGGAAGCCCTGCAAAAAGACTCAGAATGGTGTTCCTGCCCCTCCTTGGCAGGCGAGGGCCACAGGTTTCCCTGGGAGCCTGCTCACCAATGCCTGTCCCAGAAAGGAGCGCCTCCACAACCCACAGCCACAGCTTGCTGGCCTGGGGGCGGGGCTCCCATGGCTCGAAGCAGAGGTCCAGCGCCTTACTGTCCATGCACCCCCACCATCTAAGCATCCTCCAAATTCCCACTCCCCACACCAGAGCCCCCTGAAGTGTGCTATCCAAGTCCATTTACAACAGAAGCTTCCCAAATAAAATGGAAGGGAGATGGAGCCTTAAACTGACCCCAGGGCGATCCCAGATTGATCAGATGGAATGGGGCCATGACAACCCGCACCCCCCCCAGCCCCTCGGCGCCCCCACCTTGAGATAGTCGTTCTCCGAGCGCAGCTCCTCCAGCTCGCGCACGAAGCTGCCGGGCCCGCAGTCCAGCATCTCCTCGGTGAGGTCGGAGAAGGCAAGCGAGGCACTGAGCGGCAGGCGGCTGCTCCCCACGGACGACGCGGCCACCGACGGCTCCTCCGGGGAGGCGGAGGGCCGCGGAGGCTGCTGCGCGGTCTGTGCGGGCTGAGGCTGCTGCCCGGTGCGGGTCCCCGCCGGGGCCCCTGCCGCCGACTCGGCGTCGCTGCTCAGCGCCAGTTCCAGGCCCAGCAGGCGCGCCTCCTCCGACGCACAGTCGGACACTTCCGAGCTGCTGTCGGTGAGGCTGGGCGGCGGCGGCGGCGGGCGCGGGCCCGCACCTGGACGCGGGCGGCCCTTGGCGCGGACCCCAGTGCGGACCCCAGCCACTCGCGCCCCCGCGCCCCGCATCCCGGGCGCCACCGCGCGCCCCTTCTTGTCTGGCCTTGCTGAGGACGCGGCGCTACAGGCGGCAGCGGCGCCCGGGCCTGGGCCGCGGCGGCCCTTGGCCAGCGACCAGCCGGCCACGTCCTTGGGTCGGGCCGGCGACGGCGCGCGGTGACTCTTCTTCCTCTCCGGGGTCGGCGCGGGAGGGGGGCCGCAGCCCCGCGTCTGGGGCTCCACCGCCGGCGCCTCCATCGCGGCCTCCCGCGGCCTTAGCGCGCGGCGCGCATGGCCCGCACCCGCCCGGCCTCGGCGTCCCTGGGGAGGGTCCCGGCGCGGCTCGGGCGACTCGGGCTGCGCCTGCTCTCCGGCCCCCTCAGCCCGGGGCCTGCGCTCCGTCCCAGATCCCCGCCTCGCGCTCTCCGAACCGCTCTGCGCCCGGAGCGAACGGCCCGACCGCCTCCAGGCGCCCCGGCTTCGGCTGCGGCTCCGCCCGGCGCCCGCCCCCTCGGCCTCGCCGCGCCCCCGGAGCGCAACCGGGCCCCCGCCGCCTGCACGCGGATCGCCGCCCCGGGCTCCGAGTCCGGCTGCAGCCCGGGCCCCGGCTCCGCCCGGCGCGGCCCGCCCCCCGCGCAGCCCCGCCAGCTCCCCGCCCCGCCGCCTCGGCTCGGGGGCGCGCGGCTCCGCGAACAAAAGGCGGACGCGGCGGGAGCGTCGGGGAGGGACGCAGGCAGGGAGCGAGAGAAGGATCTGCGAGGCAACAGCGACCCCCTCGAGGGTCAGGCGGGCCCGAGCAGCCACGGCCTCGGCTCGGTCCTCCTCCGCCGCGCCGCCGAGCCCTCCCCCGCGGGCCGGGAAGTCGCACTCCGCGGAGGCGCCCCCGCCCCCAGCGTCCGGGCGGGGGCCGCGCGCGCGGCGGGGCCCCGGGTTCCCCGGCGGAGGTCCCCGGTCGGACCTCAGAGCGCGGGAGCCAGCATCCATGCACACCCCGCACCTCGCCCCTCGCCCCGCGCCCGGTGCTGAGCGTGCGCGAGCTCCGCCCCCTTTAACCTCGCGGACCGCCGCCAGGGTTCCCATCGTACAGATGCGTAAAGTGAAGCCCCCGGCGACACGAGGTCGCCTCGTGGCGGGTGGCAGCGCGGGGACAAAACCCAAACTCTTGCCTCCGCGCCCTTCTGCTACCATAGAGACGGCGGAACCCGGAGTGCATGCCCGTCACTGCACACCTTACCTGCCTGGGGTCCCAAGCATGCTCCCCTCTCCTACCCAGGTTTTATCGGGGTTTTGGTCCCTGTACGGCTAAAATGGAGGTAACCCATAACGAGGTGTCAGGTCGGTGGATGCTTTGGGAGAAGGTTATGGTCCCCATTCGGGTTGACATGGGGCAGGGAGGTTGCCCTGAGCCCTCTTTAACCACCCGTCTCCCAGCTCTGGGGGGGCCTAGAAGCTCCAGATCTCATGTCGTGGTTTCTTTCTTCGTGGACTGTTCCAGGGTCCCTGGATGCACTGTGGATTTTCCAGATCCAAGGGTGTAAGTGTTCAAGTCCTCCAGGTTTCCCGCATGGAGCTGGGAGAGGAACAAGGCTGCCCAGAAGGTTCTGGAAGAGCACTTTCTGGGGCATTCCACCCTTTCCGGGGAAGAACTGCTTCCCTTGGTTCCCCCCCACACCACACCCTGGTACCAAATAAGAGGAACACAGAGTGGGCTTTGTCTATTCCTGGCTTTGGGGGCACACAGTATAGGGGAAGAGGGGCCACAGATCCAGCGGGGTGGCCTGGCATGGCACTGGAGTGACCATGCTGTGCAATGATGTGGATGGCTTGGACTGGTGACCTAGGGCAGGCCTTCCCACTTTCCCAGAAGGCCTCTGGGTCCCTACCTGGTCTTGTCTAACACCAGATGACAAGGTCCTCCTGGGTCTGATATCTCTGCTCTTGTAAGCTAGTTCTGGTATGGCAGAAGGAGATGCAATGTGACTCTTCAAAAGTGTTGCCCCTGGGCTGGAGATTTAACTCAGTGGTTCCAGCACATGCCTCGCAAGCACAAGGTCCTGAGTTTGATCCTGGTACCACATACAATGCTGGGCATGGTGACTCACGCCCACCAGCAATCAATACCACATACCACAAATGCTGGGTGTGGTGGCTCACGCCTGTAATGCCAGCACTCAAGAGGCAGAGGCAGGATTGCTGAGTTCGAGGCTTGCCTGGGCTACATAGTGAGCTCAGGGCCAGCCTGAACTACAAAGCGAGACCCTGTCTCAAAAAAAAAAAAAAAGTGTTGTCCCTCTCTGTGCTTCTGTTTATGGTGTGAGTCTGTGCAATGGACATACCAGACCAGGCTGGCTTAGCCACCCAACACACCCTTGGCCACACAAGTGGTTCTGGGATCAAAGGAGCCTGCCTCTCCCTTTTGGGACCAGGGCCTGATTCCTTTTACTGTCGCCATCCTTTCTTCATCCCAACAGTCCTGGCTGAGCAGGGGCTGAGGGTTCCTCCTGCTCTGAAGGCGTTTGGATTTAAGGCAGCCCAGGAGACAGCAAAGGCTAGTAGGGAGGAGCTCAGGGTCAGGTGAGGTTGAGGTTGAGGCTCCGGACTCAGTCAGTTCAAAACAAGTCAGATTTGCAAGAGATGAGACTTGCCGGGAGCCCAGAACTGGCCATGGGCAGGTGGGTAGCTGTCCTCAGGTGCCAGCAAGCCCTGCAGCTGTATGGCCCAGGGCTACTCACTATGCCAGGATCTGGGTCAGTGTTTTTCAGTAAAAGACATCAGGATGGTGTTTGTTCTCTCCCTCTCCCTTACTCCTCTCCTCCTCTCGAAGTTTCATTGTTTTGCTCAGGTTGGCCTTGAACTCCTAGGCTACAGTTACTCTCTTCTGCCTCAGCCTCCCCAGTAGCTGGGACTACAAGTGCACGCCAGAACTCTCTGGCTCAGAAGCACTGAAGAACTTCTTGACTGCATTTTCAAGGACAGGCACGCTGATGCATGCCTGATCCCACTGGGTCTTCTTTCAATGGGACACTGATATTCCTCCAATTGAGTGACAGGGTCTGCGTTCCTTTGCAAGGTTAGGTCATAAAAGGAAACGCAGTGCTGGTGATTTAGCTTAGTGGCACTGTGCCTGCCTCCCAAATGCAAGGCAATGTGAGCCTGGCATGGCAGTCCACACCTGTAATCCTAACATGTGGGAGGCTGAGGCAGGAGGATCACTGAGAGTTTGAGACCAGTCTGGGCTGTCTAATGAGTTCAAGGCCAGCCTGAAGTATGTAGCAAGACCCTGTCTCAAAAGACAAAAGAATAGTGCTGGGCGTGGTGGCTCACGCCTGTAATCCCAGCACTCGGGAGGCAGAGACAGGAGGATTGCTGAGTTCGAGGCTTGCCTGGGCTACATAGTGAGCTCAGGGCCAGCCTGAACTACAAAGTGAGACCCTGTCTCAAAAAAAAAAAAAAAGACAAAAGAATAGGCCAGTGATTTAGCTCAGTGGTACCAGTGTCTGCCTGCCTCACAAGCACAAGGTCCCGAGTTCAATCCCTGGTACTACATACCACAATGCTGGGCATGGTAGCTCATGCCTGTAATCCCAACACTCGGGAGGCAGAGGCAGGAGGATTACTGTGAGTCTGAGGCTTGCCTGGGCTACATAGTGAATTCAGGGCCAGCCTGAACTACAAAGCGAGACCTTGTCTAAAAAAAAAAAAAAAAAAAAAAAAGGCAGTGTGGCTTTTACCCAGTCAATAGCTTCTGTCTCTGTCTGTCTGCCTCTCTCTGTGTCTCTCTTTCCTTGCTTCCCTCCCTCCCTCCCTCTCTCTCTCGCTCACACACACACTCTCTTTCCACTCACCCCTGGAATCCAGTTCCCACATGTGAAGGAATTCCAGCACTCCAGCTCTGAGCCCCACTGACCACCAGACACAAGATGATTCAACCCATCTCCAAACTGCTCCAGCTGACAAATGGAGCAGAAATGAGTTGGCTCACTAACCCTGTCTAAACTGCAAAACAAATATTGTTTTAAGCCATCAAGTTTTGGGGCCATTTGTTACACAGCAGTGGGTACTTGGAATGTATGACCAAGGTCCTATGGCTTGGAAGTGGCAGGGCTGGTGTTGATTTGAATCTAGGGCCACCAAATTACAGAGCAGTTGGGCCACAGACGATCCAGCTCAGGCACCCAGTGTACACTCTGTAAAACTCTGGTCTTGAAAGAAAGGCATTAAGTGATTCTGAGAATTTATGTGACAGAGTGGAAGCAACAAAGGTGACAATTACCCAGGTGGAAAAAACAGTTTTTTGTTTTGTTTTTTTGAGATAGGGTCTCGCTTTGTAGTTCAGGCTGGCCCTGAGCTTGCTATGTAGCCCAGGCAAGCCTCAAACTCAGCAATCCTCCTCTCTGCCTCCTGAGTGCTGGGATGACAGGCGTGAGCCACCACTCCCGGCGGAAAAAACAGTTTTGTTTTTCCCATTCAAGATGCTAAACTGACCGACAAGATGGAAACTGATAGAGACTAACTTGTGGAAGGCTTCCAAGAGAAAGTCATTCATTTCTAAACAAGTAAAAGCTTCTCAATCATACAAATCACGAAGGGAACAAGCCGTTGGCTGAGGACTTCCTAGAGAAACTTGTTTAAACAGATAATCAGGGAGGCCCCTCAGAGAAAACGGCCTTTGAATCGTTATTCAAAGAGTGAGGAGGTAGAAGAGAATCTCAGGTGGGGCGGAAGAGCAAGGGCAAAGGCCCTGAGGAAGAAAGCAGGCTGGTGGATATTCAAGAAAGTGGGAGAAAGTCATTCCAGTTGGAGCCTCTGGGTGGGGGAGGGGGAGGAGCCCACACAGGGCTGGGTGAGGGGCAGGAGCGGGGGGGGGGGGGGGGCCCCTGCCGGGCGGGGCTCCTCCCCATGCAGTGGAAACTGTTGGAGTAAACTGGGCGGAGAAGCCGGCTTGCTTGCATGAGGGCATCGTTCTGCTGCTGGCAAGAAGAGATGCCAGCAGGTAGCTGTAGGGCTGCTGAGCCTGTTCCTAGGAGCTAAGGGTGGCTCGGAGGAGGCAGAAACGGTGGAGAGGGAAGGAAGAGGGTCATCTGGAAATATAGGCTGGGGAGAAAGTCAGTACCCGGAGCTGGCTATGAGGAATCAAAGTCAAGTTCAGTTCTCTGGTTTCTGGCATTAGCTGTGGAACAGGGCACATGATGACCCCGTGTACCATGGCAGCAAAGGCCGGCTCGGTGGTGCTCAGAGGACGGAGGATTAGGCCTGGGGTTGGGCCTGGAGAGGGTTTTGGTGGCTTGTCCGACTGGTAAGAACCCAGGCAGGTAAGCAATACTCAGATGTGTAGCCAGGGGGAGCACTCGGGTCTGGAGCCTGGAAGAGTCAACTGCGGGTAGAAAACAGTGAAACCCTTGAGGCCAGGTGAGGTCACTTAGGGAGAGGGTCTGTGGGGAGAAGAAAAACGGGCCCTGGAACCAGAGACTCAAAAATTCCTGGTCCTAGAAAGTGAGTCCAAGAGGAAACACTGGCCACGAAAGACAGAGAGGGTGAGGCCAGGAATGAAGCCCAGGGAAGAGCGAGGCTGCGGGAGGCTGGTAGGGTCTCCGACAAGAGCAGGGGTGTGGGACAGAAGGACCGGGAGTGGGCTGAGGAGGGAGCCGAAGGCAGAACGTAGGGAAAGGAGCAATAGGGCAGCCGTGGGGTGATCGCGAGGTTGACAGGGAGAAAACCAGGCAAGAGGCTGCAGAGAGAAAGGTGTGCGGGGGGTTGGGGCAGAGCCGGGGCTGGGGTCTGGCTCTGGACACTGGGCCGTCTTTCCTGGTCCTGCAGGACAAGCAAGGAAACGGGTGACATGTGGGTGCGGGAGACAGCCTGGCAGGACTTCCGTTTGCGCGGTAAGGGGCAGTCCCCACCCAGCGCAGGGAGGGCGTGCGGCCATTTGAGGCCGGTGAGGATCCTGTGTGAGAGAGCCTCCTGGGGCGGGCAGACTCCACCACCCCCTGAGCAGGGATCCCTCAGGCTGCCTGGTGCATCTGTGAGATCCTGGCCAGAGCCCTCACCCCAGGGAACCTTTCTGTGGAGTGTTTTTCACCTTTCCTTTGCCTCGCTGCAGCTGTGCTGCTGAGTACTTATCATTTTTTATTAGTGCGTGTTTGTGATACAGATAGTGATGTTCCTATTGGGGAATCAGTGCACACATTTAACTTATTTCATAACATTCAATCCCTTTCCTCCCCGCCGCCCTGCCCTCTTCATTTCCAAAAGTTTGCCTTCTAGTTTCCTATCATCTCTCTTTTATCTTACTCAGTCACTTATATTTTAGGTTTCTCACGTGAGAGGAAAAATGTTACACTTACCTGTCGGAGTCTGGTTTGTTTCACTTAGCATGATGGTCTCCAGTTTGCATACAAAGTTCTCTGCAAACGTTGCTTAACGCTTGAAAATAATCCACTGAATGGACGTTTCCCCGGGGCCACTCACCTTTCCCTGCACCGGACACTTACATCGCTTCCTGGAGATGCCTGGTGTGGTCCCGAAGGAGGGGGAGGGGGAGGGGCAGAGGCGGTGTCAGGCCCTCTTGCGCCTGGAGCCCCACCGTGGCAGCTTCTCATGGCCAGCTGTTTGGCTAGGGTGTTTCTACCAGGTCACAGGTCACATGCCGAGTCTTCCTGGACATGTGGGCAGAGAATGAGGCAGCCAGGTAAACCCTGCTTCTCAGCATGGACACTGGTCAGGTGTTAAGCACAGGGGAACCGGGCCTGGGAGAGGCTGGGGGCGGCAGAGCCAGGAGTGTGGCGCCTGCGCTGTTTACAGCTTCAACACATCTTACAACAGCCATGTTTTAGGTGGCAACAGGACCGTTCCCTCTCCTATTTTCCCCATAATACAAGTCCTTTTTGCATCCCAGACTTCTTGGTGGAGCACTGCCCAGGGATGCCACTTGGGCAGGTATCTGGGGACCCAGGTTAGTGGGACAGGGTCTCTTTCAGGTGCATGAAGGTGGAGTGAGCACCTGTGGGGCAGTGGGTTCACCTACCCACCCGATGCTGATAATGCTGGCTGTGGTGTCCTGCTCTGCGTAGGGGCTACTTGTTGTGGGACTGGCTGAAGCCCCTCCTGGCTCTGAGTTTTGTGATTCAATGACACCACAGTCACCAAGGTCCTACCGTGCGTCAGGGAGAGAGAAGTAACCTCACCAAGCAACGCCAATAGTGTGCCAGACACCTGCCTTGACTTTACCACCACCCGCAGGACAGGACAGCCCTCACCCACCAGCCCTGGCAGAGTTCTTCCAAAACAGCATGGTGCAACTGAGGGATAGTGTGCTTTCCTGCGCCACATGACATCACAGGCTTGACCATCATGGAAGAGACCTTAATGGTGGGCATCAGGTACCCACTGGTACCTGGAAGTGGTAAGAAGCTCCACCCACATAAGAGCCAAGAAGCTCAGGATTCTCTGCCTCTCTGGGCAAATGGGGGCAGAGTTGAGGGGACCAGACGGCGACAATGCCTTGTTTGTGTGTTTGTGGGATGTGAGTTTCTGTAGTGTGTAATAATCACTGACAGGCCTTCCTAGCTAGAGCAGTATCTGGCACAGAGCCAGGTCCTGCCACCTCTGGGCAGATATAAGAGCCAGGGAGGAGGGCCTGAGGCAGCGGTGCCAGTCTCTTGCTTGGGGATAAGAGTTTCAGAGCCAAAGCTGCTGTGTCCAGACTGCCAGGTAGGTTGGACCCATTCTGAGTGTGTCCTGCTCTCTGGGGACCAAGCAGGGGTGCGAAGGTAATTGGGAGCCCTGGCTTCACAAGGTGAGTCCTTTCCCCCACTGACCTCCTCAGTGGCCCCAGGTGGAGGCTGAGCAGTGTCTAGATAGGGATTTGGGCCTAAATCTCTAAAAGAGGCAGTAATACAGTCAGAGTAATACAGTCTATCATTTATGCTGCCCCACTAAATGCCAGGTGCTCTGGATTAGAGATGATGGGGGCCAGGCTTCTCATCCCAAGCCTTTAGCCATTATCTATATTCTTTTTAAAAAATTTATTCTTGGGGGGGCTGGAGATTTAGCTCAGTGGTTCCAGCACCTGCCTAGCAAGCACCAGGTCCCTGGTTCAATCCCAGCAACCACATATAATACCGGGAGTGGTGGCTCACACCCATCTGCAATCAGTACCACATACCACAAATGCTGGGCTTGGTGGCTCAAACCTGTAATCCAAGCACTTGGGAGGCAGAGGCAGGAGGATTGCTGAGTTCAAGGCTTGCCTGGGCTACATAGTGAGCTCAGGTCCAGGCTGAACTACAAAGTAAGACCCTGTCTCAAAAAAAAAATTATTCTTTTTTTAGACAGCATTTCACTATGTAGCCCAGGCTAGCCTTGAACGTCTAGTGATCCTCCTGCCTCAGCCTCCTAAGTGCTGGAATTACAGGCATGGTCCACCACACTTGGCATCTTTATTCTTTTTTTGTTTTTTTGTTTTGTTTTGTTTTTGTTTTCGTTTTTTTTGAGACAGGGTCTCACTTTGTAGTTCGGGTTGGCTCTGAGCTCACTATGTAATCTAGGCAAGCTTCGAACTCAGCAGTCCTCCTGTCTCTGACTCCCAAGTGCTGGGATTACAGGCATGAGCCACCACACCCAGCACTGTGGTATGTGGTATTGATTATTGGTGGACATGAGTCTCCACGCCCAGCATTGTATGTGGTTTCTGGGGATCAAACTCAGGACCTTGCACTTGCGAGGCAGGCGCCGGAACCATTGAGCTAATCCTCTGGCCCGGCATCTTTATTCTTACAACACCCTTAGGAGATAGATAATAATATTTTATAGATGTCAAGACTGAAGCAGACATGTTAAGTAACTTGCCCAAGGACACATAACACATAGCCAGGATTTGAACTCCTTTATTCCAGAGGCTATACATGTGTACACACACTTGGGATGTAATCCAGGGCCTGGAGCATACTAAGCATGCAGTATACAACTGAGCTACATTTCCAGCTCTACTAGTAACTTTTTCATTAGGAAAAAAAAATTTTTTTTTTGCAGTGCTCAGGCTCCACCCCAGAGCCTTTCACATGCTGGACAAGTGCTCTATTATGGAGCTATATTCCCAGTCCAAAAGGTTGCTTTTAAAAGCTTTCATATGGGCACACCTTTTCAAGCCTCTGTTATAATTCACTCATGGGCTTTGAGGAGGACTTGAAATGCAGATGCCAGTCCTGTGAGGGCTTCTGGTATATGTGGTCTAGTGTGTTAGATCGTACAGGTAGGGAAACTGAGGCCCACGGGTGCAAATGAGCTTTTACACAGTCATGCAGGGAAGCAGAGGCCCTGGACCTGCAGCCTGGGCCTTAGACCCCTTCTGGCCATGGCCCCCTGGGTGAAGCAGGGAAAGGGAATCACAGCTGGAACTGACTGTACGGGGCTAACATGTGTTAGATGCCCAGTGAGGCTGTGACCGCAATGCTCACAGACCCACCCAGTGACGACTGCGGCGGGGCAGGAGGGAGCAAAGGGCAGCTGTGGGCATGGAGCCAGCGGGGTGTGTCCCAGGCTCCTCCCTGTCATCTCCTGGTCTTTCTGGCAGCACTTCCTCCTGACAGGGCCGAGGACTGGTCACTGCTCGGCTGGCTGCAACAAAGGATGAGAGGTCTCCGCTGGCGGTACACACGGCTGGTGAGGGTCCTGCTCGTCCCGGGGTTAGGGTGGGTGGGAGGAGGCCTGGTGGGATCGGAGGCAGACAAGTGACCTGTCCCCCCACACCCCTTCCCCGCGGCCAGGGGTTTAGAGCGAACGCTGACTCAGGACCTGAGCCCACAGCCCATGGTCCTCAGAGCTTGAGCGGGCAGACAATGTTCTGTCCCTTTACCCAAGAGTGGTGGCAGGTGCAGCTCTGTCTAGAGGGAGGGCCCTTTCTTAGGCCTCAACCTGGAGGACAGGGGGCGTTTCTCATTCTCAGAGGTCGCCCCTTTCTGCCAAAAGCCTGTGGAGATTTGTATGCACATGTCTGCACACTCACATATGCACACACTTGCACACTCAGGCACACACCCTATGATGGGGTTGAAGCCTACCCAGTGTCCAAACCCACTGGTACTTATATTTTACACAACCCAGTTTACCTTAAAATAGACACACATTACCTGAATTCACAGTTGAACACATTCGCACACTGATTTGCCTGCACGACTCTGTATGATACTTGTATGCGACTCGCATGGACAGACACATTTCACATGGACCTGGTAAGGTGTTTCACATGGGACTACATGCCTGGTCCCAATGGCTGCCAGCCCGTGTTCTGGGCTGCTTTGGCGTAATGGAGGAATTAGAAGCACATTCTTAGGATTTTAGGGGAAATTCAAAGAAACCATGGTAGCAAGCATGCAGCACGGGCCTGGTATCCGTGTCGACCATTGTCACTGTCGTCGTGGTATTGTCATTATTGCTTCATGTATGAACACACCTGGCTGCAGTGCCCAGGGCGGACTGCTTCCACCTTTCCTCCCTGTCCCCAGCTTAGAACTTAATCCTCAGCACCCACGCCGGGTCCAGAGAAACAGTCAGGCAGATGGTGGGGCCCATGGCTGCGCCTCAGCGGCGCTGGGCGGGGTATGTGCCACCGGCCAATGTGGGCAGCGGTCAGCAAGGAAGCTGGCAGGCAAAGATCCTGGCTATCGTGGGCACTTGCAGGTGTCCTAGGTTGGGCCAGGCCTGGCAGGGGCCCCGGGCAGGGGTTGGGAGGTGCCTGAGGCTTTTGGGCTCGGGCCTCTTTGTCCCTCAGCTGTCTCTCTGTGTCTTCACAGCCCAGTCAGATCGAGGACGTGCTGTGTGGGGAGGACAAAGAGGGGGAGGAAGAGGATGAGCAGAACGAGGCAGCGGCAGCCCCTGTCCCTGATCCTGAAGGCTCCGTGGCGCTCCAGCTGATGGAAGCCAGCCAGGTTCTGGGCGACTCGGAGATCAGGCAGGTTCGGGCTCTGTCGCACACCAGGACTTCGGCCTGGAGTTCTTCTTTGCACCAGCCTTGCCCCGGGGCACCGGGGTCACTCCTGTGCTGTCCCCAGAGCCCTGTCTCACCTTGGGGGACATCTGCCCTCCTCTCTGCCCTTTCTTCCCTTTCTAGTGGAACCACCCAGTAATACTAGCCCTGCCTGTGCCCTTCGGAATATAGTGTGAGAGGACTTCTTTCTTTTAGCCCTGGGGGTTAAACACACAGTCTTTCCACTAAATTACATCCTTAACCATTTCTTATTTTAAGTTTTAAATTTTGAGACAGGGTTTTGTTAAGTGGCTTTTACCTGGATTGGGCTTGAACTTGTGATCATACTATGTCAGCCTCACAGAATGCTGGGATTACAGGTGTGCACACTGGGCCTGGCAAAATGCACATGTGAGGTGGCACTGGCCCTTGGGGACTGAAGGTGGGGGTTGGGGGCCAAGAGGAGGGGTTCAGTATCTCTTCTATTTTCTGGCCTCTGGCATCCAGGGTGACCAAGGGGAGAGATTACTTCGAGAGATCTGAACAGGGTTGGCTTCCTGGCTCTGCTAATTACTGCCCCTGTGGGCTTTGGGTTGGTTGCCCCATGTCCCAGGATCAGTTTTTCCAACTATAAAATGGGGACCGCAATAACCTCCAAGGGTTATTGCTGCCAGTAATGAGGTCCACAGAAATAATCAAGCACCTTGACCACCGACATGGTGCTGTTTGGCCCCAGTCCTGGGATGGAAGGAAGGTAGCGGGAGGAGAATCCCTCTGACCTCTAGTTTTACCTGCAGCTCAGCCTCCACCTGCCCCCAAGGGTTACCAGCCACTCCTGGAGTTTGGCCTTCGGCACTTCGAGGGACGGTTTCAGTCTGCGGAGGTTGTACCGGCAGATGGAGGGCTGCAGTGGCCCAGTGCTGTTAGTCCTCAGGGACCAAGAGGGGCAGGTGAGCCAGGCAGGGGTCTGTGTCAGCCAGATACCACTGGGCGCTGCCCACAGAAGCCTCAAGGAGAGAGAGCTGAGGTGATAGCTGTCACTTTTTTTTTTTGGAGACAGGGTCTTGCTTTGTAGCTCAGGCTGGCCCTGAGCTCACTATGTAGCCCAGACAAGCCTCAAACTCAGCAATCCTCCTGCCTCTGCCTCCCGAGTGCTGGGATTACAGGCGTGAGCCACCACACCCAGAACTGTGGTATGTGGTATTGATTGCTGATGGGCGTTGAGTCTCCACACCCAGCATTGTATGTGGTTACTGGGGATTGAACTCAGGACCTAGCACTTGTGAGGCAGGCGCCAGAACCACTGAGCTAACCCTCCGGCCCTAGGCTGTCACTTCTAATGGCAATAAGACTCACCCCGCTCAGAGACAGTTCCTCACTTGTTCATTCAATAGATCTATCACCTATCTGTCCATCTATCTATCTATCTATCTATCTATCTATCTATCTATCTATCTATCTATCTATCACCTACCTACCTACCTACCTATCAACTATCTTATCTATCTATTTATTTTGCTGTACTAGAGATTGAACCCAGGGCTTCTGCAATGAGGTACATCTCCAGCCTTTTAAATTATTATTATTATTATTTTTTGAGACAGGATCTTGCTTTGTAGTTCAGGCTGGCCCTGAGCTCACTATGTAGCCCAGACAAGCCTCAAACTCAGCAATCCTCCTGCCTCTGCCTCCTGAGTGCTGGGATTACAGGTGTGAGCCATCATGGCCAGCATTGTGGAGTGTGGTACTGATTGCTGGTGGGCGTGAGTCATCATGCCCAATATCATGTCATTGTATGTGGTTACCAGGATCAAACCAGGGACCTTGCGCTTGCTAGGCAGGCAGCAGAACCAGTGAGCTAAATCTCTGGCCCTTAAATTATTTTTTTAGACAGGCTCTTGCTAAGTTGCCAAGGCTATGCTTGAACTTGTGATCCTCCTGCCTCAGCCTCCTAAGTGCTGGGGTCACAGGTATGTCCCTTCACGTCTGGTCCTTTCCCCTCTTGTCTGTCTCTCTCTCCTGGTACTGGGGATTGAACCTATTGTCTTTGGACTGAGTTTATTCCCAACCTTTTGTGGTTAGTTGTTTTTTGAGACAGTATCTTTCTCAGTTACTAAGCTGACCTAGCTGGGCTTGAATTTGTGATTCTCCTGCCTTGGCCTCCCAGAGTGCTGGGAGGACAGATGGGCACCCTGACTCCTGGTTTGTCATCTTTTTTGTATCAAAATCTGTGCACTGATGTTAAGTTGAGGTGGAAAGAAAATGCACCAAAATGTCGAGAGAAATCACCTCAGGAAGAAGAAAGGAGGGTTGGAAATGGTCTTACTGTGTTTTCTTTTTTTTGGTTGTTATTTTTTTTTTAGATAGGGTCTCACTTTGTAGTTCAGGCTGGCTCTGAGCTCACTATGTAGCCCAAGCAAGCCTCAAAGTCAGCAATCCTCCTGCCTCTGCCTCTCGAGTGCTGGGATTACAGGCGTGAGCCATCACGCCCGGCACTGTGGTATGTGGCAGATTGCTGGTGGGGGTGAGTCACCATGCCCAGCATTGTATGTGGTTACTGGGTATCGAACTCAGGACCTTGCGCTTGTGAGGCAGGCGCCAGAACCACTGAGCTAACCCTTCAGCCTCGTGTTTTCTTTTTTTAATATACAGCTTGTATAAAGTACATTAAGAAAAGTGGGCAGGTCCTGACCTGGCCAGAGAGCGTCCTGCAGGGCTGAGAAGAGGGTGCAGTGGTGGGCAGAGGGTGGCGGCTTCCAGCCCAGCCCAGCCCAGCTTGGTGGTCCCAAGGATGAGCTGATATGATTGAGCTGGACCATGGGCGTTGGTGGAGGACCCCCATCTTCCTTCCAGCTGTGAGCTGCATGTTTTTCTGCTTTCCAGATGTTTGGTGCCTTCTGTTCCTCGACCCTCCGACTCAGCAAAGGTTTCTACGGTACTGGCGAGACATTCCTCTTCTCCTTCTCCCCACAGCTAAAGGTGATGCCCTCCCCTTCTACGGGGGTCCCCTGCTGACCAGCGCCTGTCCCCACACAGGGAATGTGGCAGAGGGGCACTGCACACCCCGGGCCTGTCCCTCCTAAGCAATGGCTCCTAGGTGTTCATACCCACTGATGGCTGGGCAGGAAGGGACTCTGTGCCTGGTGCAGTCTGGAAAGACAGCATGGGCCTAAGTGCAGGTGACCCTAAGGGTATGGTGGCAGAAGGATGCGACCAGTAGCTTCTTTTTTTGGTTTGTCTTTTGAGTTAGGGTTTTGGACGCAGTCCAGGCTGCCCTTGAACTATGGTAGCCCAGGCTGGCCTTGAACTCAGGTTGATCCTCCGGCCTCAGCCTCCCGAGAGCTGGGAGCTGTGCACCACCACGCCTGGCCCAGGGGCCTCTTGGAAGCATGAGGTGAGGGCCTCTGCTAAAAGGAAGGTCAGGGGAGGAAGAGGAAGAGGGGGAGGGGGAGGGAACAATCCCACAGTGTGCAAAAAGGGCCCTCCAGGAAGCTGTTTGGACGGAGGGCCAGCCAAGCTGTGCAGCTCCAGGCCTGTCCTCTCTCCCCGGAGTGCTTCTGCCTGCAGCACTCAGCTGGGTGATCGGGCCTCAGCTTTGCTGAGCGGGCTCCACAGAGACAGGAGAGTCAGGATGTGGTGTGGGGTGGGGGTGGGGCAGCAACGGAACACGAACAAGACTGGACAAGGGGTGAGGGCAGCCAGAAGGCCTGAAGGTGCTGAGCCAAGGTGGGCTCCATGCAGCGGGGTCTTCTGAAGGCTGAGGATGTGAACAGGGACGGTGGCTGAACAGTGTGTCAGATGACAGGAAAGGGCAAGCAAGGGACATTAAAATGACCGGAGGACAAGTTCTCAGAGGCGACTGTGGAACAGCAGTTGGAAGCCCCTGGAGGCAGAGAGGAGAGGAGCAGAAGGCAGAGTGGATGGGCCACAGGGGAAGGTGACCTTTGGCACTACACTGGGGAGGAGGAATCAGAGCTTAGAGACCTGCGGAGTGAGCGGCAGGCATAAGGCACCTGGTGTCTCTGAGAGCACAAGCTGCCAAAAACTAGGGCTTTCTTATTTTTATTTTTGGCAGTGTTGTTGATTGGACCCAAGGCCTTGGCCCTGAGCTACATCCTAGCTCCTCTTTTTATTTTTATTTAGAGATAAAAGTCTCCTTATGTTGCTACATTCCCAGGCTAGGCTCAAACTTGCAATCCTCCTGCCTCAGCCTCCCAGAGTGCAGAGATTACGGGTGGGTAGCACCCATGTCTGGCAGCGCTGGGGCTTTTGAAGGAGAGTGATATCCCCAGACACCTTCCATTCAAGGATTCGGTCTCTGAGTTACTTATTCAGTGATGCCACTGAGCCCTATACCCTCGGCACAGTGTACTGCATGTACTGCAGCTCACAGGTGACCAGTTTGCCATCTCCATGAACTGGTGCATGTAATTGTCAGAACAACTCCCAAAGCGTGTATTCTCACATTTACTCTGCAGAGGAGAAGCTGAGGCCCAGAGAGCTGGGTTTGGTGCCTGAAACACAGCGCCCAGGGCTGTGGCAGCACAGCCTGGGGGGAGACTGCTGACAGAGGGGCTTCTCTCTCGCACACTCCAGACCCTCTCTAAGCATGTTCTTTGCTGACAACTCCACCATAACTTGTGAGTGGTCCTGGTGTAGCAGCTTAACAGGTCTTTCTGCTTCCACTACTTTAGCCATCAGCATAACTGGTGTGATACTTGACTATTATTATTGTTTTTGGTGCTACTAAGAATTGAACTACTCAGGACCTCGCGCTTGCCAGGCAGGTGCAGCACCACTGCGCTAAATTCCCAGCCCATGGGAGTGATACTTTTGAGAGTGAAGTCAGCACATGTTGTTTCTTGGCTTTCTTTTCCATTTGGAAAAAAGCCAAAGTCTGTACAATAGCCTTCTAGTCCTTATACCTTCCGACCGCTCTCCGGTACCGTTCCTTGCTACTTTTCCTCCCCCTCACTCGATGCCAGCTACACCAGCCTACGCTGGCTCTCACACGCTGGCCCGCTCCGGCCTCAGGATCTCTGCATGTGCCGTTTGGCCCCAAATGCTCTTCTTGTGGCTTGGATTTCGCCTCCTTCAGGCCTTGGTCCCTATGTCTCCATCAGTGACCACAGGCCCTCACTTAAACTCAGCCCCCCTGAAAGCCTCACCACCCTTCTGTCAGTTCTCGCCCTGGAACTTTCACCATAGGACACACTCTCCTTCCACTTCCTCATCTGCCTCGAGTCTCTGAGACTAATGTCGTGGTCTGCTGTTTACCATTGACTCAGTGCCTAAATTATACCTTGTGCCTAAGTGCTAAGACAATTACTGATGAAATAAGTGATTTCTCCTCTAGAGGATCACTACCTTTCTTCCAGGCCTAGTGTTACGGAATCCTGTCTTTTCTAAAACTGGCTAATTCTTGCCCATCTTTATTCTCTTGGTACTTGTGTTCTTCACAGATCCCCAAATCACATGATTTCTATCCTAAGCAGCACCAGGGATTTGGTTGTAATTTCCTCCACAGCAGTCTTTCTCATACTTTCAGACCCAAAGGTCATGTCCTTAAAGAAAGGAGAGGAAGCACTGAATGCTTCAGTCTTCTTATTACATATTACCTCATCCCTTCTGAGCCCAGGACTGAACTTTTCTTTTTTCCCAGTGCTGGGGGTTGAACCCAGGGTTTCACACGTGACAGTTGAGTGCTCTACCACTGAGCCACATCCCCAGCCCCAGTTTTACTCATGAGACAGAGTCTCACCAGGCTGGGCTTAAGCTCACAGGCCTCCTGCCTCAGCTTCCCAAGTAACTGAAATTACAGATGCCAAAGCTGTGTCTAGCCAGGAATTATCTTTTAGTCTACTTTTTCAGTAAAAATATTCATTGTTTATAGTATCGTTGATAACCATCTACAGGCCCTTTGAAAATCCTCTGGTCTAACTGACTCTAGAACCATTTATTCATTTAACAACTGTTGAGAGTACATGGAAGCAAGAGGAAGGGCACACTGGTATAGGGCAGTCATCCCAGGGAGAAGCTGAGGAAAAGGTGCCGGAGCCAGGGGGGAGACAGCTCCAGATAAGGAGGTCCAGGAGTCCCTCTGGGACGATGCCTCGGCTGCAAGATAAGACGTGGGCCCTTGAGGACGCTGGGCAAGAGCAGTCTGGGCTGTGGGACCAGGAGTCCCGGGACACAAAGGCCAGTGTGGCGCCCGTGCAGTCAGTGGGAAGAGGGAGACCGTAGCAGACCAAGGACGGCAGGCGCGCTCTGGGCGTGGGAGAGTCAGAACTTGCCCTGCTGGAGTGCAAGGCGGGTCGCTTCAGGCAGAACAGACAGCATGACTCAGGTTTTGAAAAGTCCACTCAGGTTGCAGGGCGGAGACAGGCTCTAGGCCAGAGCGGGGGTTGTGAGACCAGGGGAGGTTGTGATCCTGGCAAAGGGTGAATGTGAGCCAGGGCAAAGAGTACGGTAGGTCATGGGGTGCCCTGGCGGCCGGCAGCACTGGAGGGCAGGCCAGCCTGGCTGACGCCCAGACAGCATGCAGTGGTTGATGGCAACATCAGTCCCAACTCCTGGCCTGGACCTTGTCCTTGTTTCTCCAGCTGGGAGGAAGCCTGAGAGGCATGTGTTGTCCCTAGAGCAAAGGCGCTTCAATATAGACTGTGGGAATGCACACGCGAGGGCACCAGCGTCTGATGTCTCAGGAGCTTGCAGCAAGCGCACTTCCTGCCGCAAGCCAGCCCTGGGGGGTGGGTGTTCCTCCACGACACTGCCACCTAGTGGCTTGGGGTGAGACTGCAAGGGCAGGACTTGATAACCCAGCCCTTTTTTCTCACCCAGGTCTTCAAGTGGACAGGGAGCAACTCGTTCTTCGTGAAAGGAGACTGGGATTCACTTATGATGGGCAGTGGCAGGTACCCGTCCTGGTCCCTTTCCTCTTCCTGAAAGGTACTGTCGGGCTTGGCCAGCCCAGATGGAGAGGAGAGGCTGGTGGTTCACTTTCAGGCCCTGCCAGCCCTTCAACATCACTGTTCACCCGCGTCTGAGCTGAGGAGTGAGGAGGAAGGACACACGAAGCTCACTCTGAGCTGCTTACAGTGGATGACAGTTTAGTCTGAGCACCCATGGGGTTGGATGAGGCTGATATGAGAGTCGGCCCAGTAGTTCTAGGAGACATAGAGCCCAAGAATCCGGCCATGGGCATGTGTGAGCCTGTGCCAGGATGAAAGCGAGGTGGAGAGCGTGAGGGAGGAAAGTTTGGCTCCAGGTGTCTCCTCCCAAGCAGAAAAAATCTTGGCCTCTTCAAATTCAGGCACATTAATACGTTTCACCCTCTGGCTAAAGATGAAAGCACTGGTTAATACCAGGCAAACTCTCTGCTTTCCCAGCTGCCTGAAAAGCCTCCCCTGAGAGGCAGTTTGGCAAGAATATGTCAGTCAGTGCCGATTTGCAGTAATTCACTTCCTGGCTCCAGCCTAGGTTTCCTGTCAAACGCAGGGGATTAGAATGTTCCAAAGGCCCCCAAACTGGGCTGTGATGGTGTACCATCGCATGCCTTTGCTAAAATCAGAGCACTACTTTAAAAATGTTCTACCCTGTAGGGTACCACATGCTGAGTCCTCCAAAAGTTGGGGAAAATCGGTTTAAGGGAGGATAACAATTGCTGCCAAGGGGTATAGCCAAGGGCTGGTGACGGTGCTAGATTCTAAAGACCCGACACACAGGAGTGAACCAGGCCCACATATCCTTCTCTCTGTAGTGGCCAGTTTGGGCTGTGGTTGGATGGAGACTTGTATCATGGGAGAAGCCACCCCTGTGCGACCTTCAACAATGAGGTGCTGGCCCGGCAGGAGCAGTTCTACATCAGGGAGCTGGAGGCCTGGGTTCTGAGCTGAGTCCTGGGCTCCAGTGTGCAGACCTGCCCGTGGTGCCGTCCTGGCCTTCCGTGCCCAGGGCAGTCCTTCTGCTTGGAGCAGGTGGTAAAGTGCCCGTGCGTGGGCTGGGGCTGTCGGAAAGCTCCTCATGGGCTGGGGATGCACGTGATGGGGCAGGCGCTGCTGTCCCGCCGAAGTGACTGTGGAAGTGTCAAAGATACACCTTACCCAAGAAATACAGTCCCTCATGAAAACGATCTTGGAGGAAATCTACAAGTAATACAACATGTTTATTTGCAGAAAACCAGAACACGTTAAAAATTTAAATTGTCTAAAATTCACCTCCTCTCAAACAGTAACATTTTCATGTATATGCTTCCACACAATTTTCTATAGAATGTATAGACATATAAATATAGAAATAACATACACAAATGGGATGCTTCTTTGTATGTTTTAGAAATCACTTTAAACAATACTGTAACATCTCAGAAACCAGTAAAACCAATACAGCCACTGGCAGCACCCTTCCTTCTCTGGCCCTAGTCCCTAACACACTGCGGGACTTTTGCATCCATGACTTGATTTCACAGGGAAGATATAAAAGCAGCAAGTGAACAATGTGCGTATTTGGGCAAAGAAATGGAACCATGTAGACTCAACTTCCGGCTGGTTAAAAGAGAGAAAGGAGGGCCGGGGATGTAGCTCAGTGCTGCTGCACCTGCCTCACAAGTACAAGTCCTGAGTTTGATCCCTGGCACCACAGAAAGAAAGAGAGAGAGAGAGAGACACACACACACACACATACACAGAGCGCCATCCTTTGCAAGGAAGGGTCCAAACTGGGCACATGATCATGCTGGACAAGGGAGCATGCTGCTGGCTTGGACACGTTCGCATAGCTTTATTGCAGCTGTTTTCTATACCAGTTAAGTAACCAGTCCCTTCAAGCTCAAGTTCTCTCTGCATTCTCAAGTGATGGTGTTCAGTAACTCTAGAGATTAAGCTGTTAAAAAAATCTCATTTTTATACAGAGTAAAGATGTTTCTTAAGAAAAATTTAGACCTGTAAATGGCACATGGTTTGGGCAATTAAAGCAGTTGCAAATGGCGTAAAGTGCAGCTGTCTCACAGGGAACAGAAGATGTGAACACAACATTCGTTTCTCGGGTAACACAATGGTACAGTATCAGGATTACTATAAATTCCAGAGCAAAACTACAAATGATTTTAAAGTCAGGTTGACAGAAACAAAAGAATCTTAGGAAAGTATCACATTCTTGACCTTGAGTCTGGGCACATGATGCTGAGACCTAGCGTCTCCCCTGATGGGAGAGACCGGAGCCTCCCTTGTGCGTCAGTGAGCGTCCACACACAGGCAGCCGTGGGGGAAGGACAGCGGCTCTGCCTGTGCTCCTGGGAAAGCCAGTCGCCCCGTTCATAGGCTGGACAGGACTATCTAGTTCCACAGTGCAAAGTGACAGCACAGGTAATCTGCCGTCGCTTTTTGGGGAGTGACAAGACGACACTGGTGTAAGAAGTTAGGAGCACATGGCCTCTGTCCCCGCCAGCCTCATCCTCAGCACTGTTTGGCTCCAACTGCAGACCCTATCCTTGTGAAATTTCTGCGCCTTGCGGGTACAGGATAGGTTCCTGGGCGCAGCTGCCCTGCTCAACCATGGTCATACCCGCTCTGTGGCTGGGAAAATCAAGTTACAAAGGGAAAGCTGGGACCCACTGGCCAGTCCTGAACCTCAGCAAAGGCAGTACAACCCAGTCTGCTTTGAAACCCATAAAATGCACCAAACCAGCAAAAACAGACCCCAGGACAGTCCTTGTGATGTCGCAAGCCATTCCCAGCAGACTCGGAGGGGAGGAGTCCACCTGAGGCTGGGCAGAGGCCAGGCCCTTGGGCTGGGGCAGGGAACACGCAGGAGAGACAGAAAGTACAGGTCTGGGAGCAGCTGCTCTGGGGCAACCCTCTGCTTCTGTGATCTCCTAAAAGGGACCTTTATCTTCTAGTTAAGCGGAGGCCTGGCCTGGGGATGTGGCTCAGTTCCATGGGACAGCACTGGCCTAACATGCATGAGGCCCTGGGTTCCATCCTCAGCACCACAAAAGAAAAAAAAAAAAAAGAGGTCTGAAACCTCAGAGCATCTCAGGGTGCCTCAGCCTGGCACCTTAGGGGGCCAGGAGAGTGAGGGCGGATGTCCTTCCTTAGGTCACTAGAGCACTAGCCTCAAACTTGGGGTGACAGGCACCTCCTTAGGGGCTAGGATTTTTTTCTTTTTAACTATCTGTTCATGACAATTTCAACTTCAAATTCCATTTCTAAATTAAAAAAAACAATCATTTGTCATAAGAAATTAGAGTAGATTTAAAAAGTTGTTATGCTAAGAAAATAGATAAGGAGAAAGGCTAGTAATGTTAAAAATAGGCAAGAGAATTCTTTTCATAATATGTGGAACAAGATTTGTCTAATACCTTTTTTGGCTTTTTGAGTAAGAAGTACTTACCTTCAGACTCTGTATACATTCAAAATAAAAAGCACTAGTTAACTCAGTTTATAGAACTCTATGGTGAAATCCTCTGACTTGTGCTGGGAGAGGGCTTTTTGTAAACAGCCAACTGTAGACATTCACATGGAGTCGTCAAACAGCATGGACTCAGCCTTGTGCCCTGTGGAAGCATCCTTAAACAGCTGCACTTTGGATCTGGATCCTTCCCGGGGGTAACCTGGACTGTAATTCCACTCTGGTTTTCGAGGTGTTATAAGGGGGGCTACAATATCGCCATCCTAGCGGGAAGAGAGAGAAAAATGGAATAGAGAAAAGCCAGTTCCCATCACCTCACCTCTGAGTGTCTCAGGCATACACACCCTCGGTCTGCGCTAGACTTAACGCTCCGCAAATTGCAAATGCTATACGCCCTACACCTGGGTTAGGTTAGAAACATCAGTCCTAAGCTAGTGAGGCCTTTGTGCAAAAAGCCACCAGAGCGCTCTCGGAACAGCTGGGCTGGGAAAGTGCCCCGGCTCCGGGGTGGTGGTAATGGGGGAGCTGGAAGCAGCACCCCACTCCTCAGCCCTGTGCACTCCTCCTCCACACACCTTCATGGAACACAAACTCCTTCCCATGTTTCTGGGCGAGAGAGGCTGCATCAGATCTTTGCTTCTCTTGTCCCCAGTGCCCTCTGTAACAAATGGCCTTGGTCTATGAGGTGGAAAAAAAAGAGATGTAGGGCCGGAGGGTTAGCTCAGTGGTTCCGGCGCCTGCATCGCAAGTGCAAGGACCTGAGTTCGATCCCCGGTAACCACATATAATGCTGGGCATGGAGACACGCCCATCAACAATCAACACCGCATACCACAATGCCGGATGTGGTGGCTCATGCCTTTAATCCCAGCACTCGGGAGGCAGAGACAGGAGCATTGCTGAGTTCGTGGCGGCTTGCCTGGGCACCATAGTGAGCTCAGGGCCAGCCTGAACTACAACGCGAGACCCTGTCTCAAAAAAAAAAAAAAAAAAAAAAAGGAGATGTCCCTGCTGAACATTAATTTTCTCTGCAATAATTAAAGCTCTAACTTTTATTTGTTGTTCTCCAGCCAATATGAGGGTCAGTTTCACACGGAAGCAGTACTACTGCCCTGAGAGCAGACAGCGTAAGCAGCAAGGCCCCTGAACCCTGCCTCTGCCTTGTCTGCTTCAGAACGTGCGGTTAGATTCTCTGTGGTCACATGAGGGTTCTTTGGGAGCATTTACTACACTAGGAACAGAATGTGGTAGGACGCTGGGCTCATTTGCTGATTGACCCTCAGGCCCTCTTTCCTCTTCTTTCGGCCGCTCATTAACCACCCTCCCCAGCTCCTTGCACCTACTGGATTCCACAGAAAAATTAATGTTTTGCAAGTACATCCTCCCCCGCCTGTCTTTTTTTTTTTTTTTTGTGGTACTGGGGATCGAACTCAGGCCCTTGGGCTTCCAAAATAGGCGTAGTACTACTTGAGCTAAATCGTTAGCCCCATTCTTCCCCCTTTCTTGTCATCTCATACTCCTAGCCCATTTATTTCAGAGAGGAATAGCCAAGAGAGAAGCAAGAATACAATGGGAGATATGAATGGGTTACTACACTACACACACACACACACATATACACACACACACTGCATAACAAGAACACAGATCAGAGGGGAGGGAGGGAAGGGCCAGGGCATGTCCTCACCTTTCTGGCACAGGCACCAGCATCCATGGCCCGCTGTGGCCCAGCTTCTCTAAGGGCCTCAACTCCTAGACATGCACCTGCCTCACTGGTCTCTCCTAGGAGCTTCCTGCTCTTGGCTCACTGCCCTCCATGTGTTCTTGTAGCTCTTTCAACACTTGTGTAAAATTCCTTCTGTTGAACTACACTGGGTCTGACTTGATAGCGCTTTCAAAAGCTGATGTTCGGTGGCCGTGATCTTACACTTGTACACCTGTCTCTCTGACTCAGAATACTCAAAACTCATCTCTGTCACATTTCCTCACTTCTATTTTTTAAATTCTTATGCTTATTAGTATATATCTGCAGTACATAATGATTATACTTATCAAGAGCAGTGAGCGCATGTATATAACACATCCTAACTCATTCTGGTTTCAACTCAGTGAACATTAAAAATGCAAACTTGAAGACGCTACTCCCCCTGATTGAATGGCTCCCAGTTGCTCTTGGCTGACCAAACTCAGCAGAAGACTCCAGACAGCTCACACGCAATGCTCCGTTCTGAAAGGCACCGTATCCTCGCTCATCTCCTGCCCCAGCCCACGTGGCTCTGCCTCAACACCTCCCCGGACCAGGTACAGAGCTCCGCCTGCTCTCGGCCCCTCCAGGTCTCAGCTGCTAAGCCTTTCCTTAGATAGGATTTTCCCTACCACCACGTCTGGCTAGATCTTCCTCCTTTCTGCTCCTCTAAGACTGTACTGGCCCATCCCAAGGCATGTCCACGCCACTGCGGCTGTCATGTGCACATGTGCTTGTCATCCCCAACTAGAGCGAGACCCATGCAACTAAGAAACTGTGTGTCACCTCTGGGACCTAACACAGAGCCCAGCAAAAAAATACCCTGCGAGTGAACGTGCCTAGATTTAAGGCAGTCACTACCACATGACCACATGGGAAGCGGCTCCTGTCTCTGCTTCCTGACTTCTCCAGTTTCAGTCCATCTGCAGCTAGGCTGGCCAGTGCTTTAGTTTCCTTCGCTGCTGCAGTACCTGAGACAGACATAACTTTCTTATCCCCATGGGTCTCATGCTACAAACACACACAATAACAAGGACACGAGCAAGTAATTCCAGCAGCAAAGTAGGCCTTGGCTCCTCTCAACCATTCCCTCCCTACTTACTGCAAATAAGAAAACGTCCTCCTCCTTATCCAATTACCCAGAGTTCTCCATCATGTTCCACTCTTCCTAATTGACCTCTCATCACTTAAAGTACATTTATTATTATAATTAGGAGAGCAATGATCGGTCGAGTATCCACTCCCAACTAGTGCAGAAAGAAATCTCTGGTTGACACAGATTCATACGTTTTCAAAGGGGGAAGGTGAGAGAGTATCTTCAGTACCACACGGAATGGCTAGAACTTATCCAGTACGTGTCGCGGTGTGGGGACTGAACCTGGTGCCTACTCCACATCGGTTTACATCACTAGCCCCGGGGCCACCATTTAAATAAGAACCTGTCTCTACTTTTTCCTTAAACATCAAAGTGTGCGAAGTGTGATTAAAACACGCACCTGCGGCTTTGTGAAGTCATTGAGCACGCACCACTGAACGAAGTGCTGCCTTGCAGCAAACAGACTCTTCTCGTCCTTCTTCTTGCAGTACACTCGGATGAGCTGCTCTGCAAATTTCTCTGGCAGGAGCTGTGAGACCTTTTTACCAAAAGAGAAGAATCCGCTGTCACTTTCAAGTCACAGATCAGAGATGCATCAGCTGTTCCCTAGGCTCCTGAGCACTACTTCTCATGCTTAAAAGCACACATTGCTTTTTATTTTATCCAATTATAATCCCAAGGGGGAATCAAGATAACTGTCACACGGCAAAATGGCCCATTTTATTAGTAACAGGTTAAAGGTTTGTGTTACACAATTACATAGAGACCACAGACTTGCACAAAAAATGCGAGTAAGTACTTTAACTTTCATGATTTCAGCCATGCAGCAGCTGCTCCCACCACAGTTGTAACCAAACTGCCGAACAGTCACTTCCACTGATGTTTAGCAAATAGGGAAAACTAGCTGAGATGGTCTAATGTACAATTCTACTCTAACAACGTGCCCCTTGAAAAGCCGGACACACTGACTTTGGAACCTAACTGAATGCAAAATGCAAATTTACTATAAACACTTGCCACATATGAACGCTACTGTGTATTTATTTTACCTAAGTGATTACCTGATTTTTGCTAATCATGATTGCTTGGCGAGGATCACTCTTACAATAGAAACGAACATGATCAATTGGATTCTTGTCTTCCATTCCATAGTCCATGTTGATAACCTTAATAAAAGCAATACATAAGTAATCACATAACGATGAGAACTGAAGTCAGGGTGTATGAGCATCACAAGAAAAGATAGGAGTTGAGTTGGGGACACTTGTGTGTGTTTGTAATCACAGCACTGAGGGAGACTAAGCAGGATTACAAATTTGAGTCCTGCCTGGACAACTTAATGGGATGCTGTTTCAAATTAAAAAATAAAAAGGGTTAGGGATGTGGTTCAGTGGTAGAGTACCCCTGGGTTCAATCCCCAGTGTTACCTGCATACATACATACCTATACATACATATTCACACACACACCCAGATAAAAAATTAGAAATGGAACAGCGCCCTCTGGGGGTTATGCAAGGGTACTAGTAAATTGTTGCAACATGATGGAATAAAAATAAGCTTTTGACATGTGACCACTTATAGGCATTTTGTTTTGAAATCTGTGGTGAGGGATGGATGTATCTGTGTATTCAATATAAATAGGGTACAAAGTTGACACCCACTGTGAGATAGATACTGTGTATTTTTTTTCCTCCTATAGTTTTTGGGGATGGAGCCCAGGACATTGCACACACTAGGCAAATATTCTACCTTTTTTTTTTTTTTGAAACAGGGTCTCGCTTTGTAATTCAGGCTGGCCCTCAGCTCACTATGTAGCCCAGACAAGCCTCGAACTCAGCAATCCTCCTGCCTCTGTCTCCTGAGTGCTTGGATTACAGGCATGAGCCATCACGCCCCAAATTCTATGTGGTTACCAGGGATCGAACTCAGGACCTTGCGCTTGTGAGGCAAGGGCCAGAACCACTGAACTAAATCTCCGGTGTTTCCTTTTTTTGAGACAGGGTCTCACTTTGTAGTTCAGACCAGCCCTGAGCTCACTATGGTGCCCAGGCAAGCTGCCGTGAACTCAGCAATCCTCCTGTCTCTGCCTCCCGAGTGCTGGGATTACAGGCATGAGCCACCACGTCCGGCATTGTGGTATGCGGTGTTGATTGTTGGTGGGTGTGTCTCCACGCCCAGCATTATATGTGGTTACTGGGGATTGAACTCAGGACCTTGTGCTTGCGAGGCAGGCACCGGAACCACTGAGCTAACCCTCTGGCCCAGTGTTTTCTTTTTTTAATCATTAACTTTTAAATGTCCCTTCTTTACTTACCCCTACCTCCATTTCCCTTTGAATATTTTCTTATTATTTCACAATACCTATGGTACATTTCAGAGTTCATTTATACCTTCAATTCCTCATACCAGAAAAAAGATATGGTATTTACACATCTGTGTCCTATTTACTTCATTTATGAGTATGTCCTCAAGGTATGTCCATTTGAGTATAAAAGACTCAAATTTATCATTATGGCAGAGTAATACTCCATTTTATTAAAAAAACACTTCTTCTGGGGCCGGAGGGTTAGCTCAGTGGTTCTGGCACCTGCCTCACAAGGGCAAGGTCCTGAGTTGATACCCGGTAACCACATACAATGCTGGGCGTGGAGACTCACACCCACCAGTCATCAATACCACACACCACAATGCCAGAGGTGGTGGCTCACGCCTGTCATCCCAGCACTCGGGAGGCAGAGACAGGAGGATTGCTGAGTTCGAGGCTTGCCTGGACTAAATAGTGAGCTCAGAGCCAGCCTGAGCTACAAAAGCGAGACCCTGTCTCAAAAACAAACAAACAAAAAAAACAACCCACTTCTTCTTTACCCAGTCTTCAGTTGATAGGCATTTAGGTTGTTTCTAAGATTCAGCTATCTCAAACTGAGCTGCTATTAACATGGGTGGACATTTGATGCTGTGATGTGAATCTTTAAATTCTTTCATGTATACACTTAGTAGGGGAATAGCAGGGTCAAATGGGATCTCTAATCATAGTTTTTTGAGAATGTTCTACCACTTTTGATTTTGAGACAGGGTCTTAGTTAGTTGCTCAGGTTGGCTTTAACCTCTATTCCTCCTGCCTTAGCCTCAAAGATAGCTAGAATTATAGGCATGTACCACCATGGAAGCTGAGATTCACACTTTTCTGTTTTTATTTGTTTGGGTTTTTTTTGTTTTGGTTTGTGTTTTGAAACAAAGTCTCATTATGTAATTCAGGCTGGCCTTGTACTCGCTATGTAATGCAGGTTAGCCTCCAACTCATGCAATCCTCCTGCCTCAGCCTCCTGAGTATAAAGATTACAAGTGTGCAATTTTTTTTTTTTTGAGACAGGGTCTCGCTTTGTAGTTCAGGCTGGCTCTGAGCTCACTATGTAGTCCAGGCAAGCCTCGAACTCAGCAATCCTCCTGTCTCTGCTTCCTGAGTGCTGGGATGACAGGCGTGAGCCACCACGCCCGGCACTGTGGTATGTGGTATTGATTGCTGGTGGGTGTGAGTCTCCACGCCCAGCATTGTATGTGGTTACCGGGGATTGAACTCAGGACCTTGTGCTTGCGAGGCAGGCGCGGAACCTCTGAGCTAACCCTCCGGCCCCCAATGTGTGTTATTTTTATTATTGTTATTTTTTGGATACTAGGGCTTGAACTCAAGACTTTGTAGTTGTCTGGCAGGCATGGCACCATTGAGCTACATACGTCCCTGACCCTGTGCTGCCTTTCCAGCACTATTAACTGCCAGCTCATCCGAGTCATGTCATGTGGCCATTGCAACTGAGGAGTTGAATCCTTTATTGTATTCAGTGTTAATTTCTTTACATTTAAAAGGTTTGGCAGCTGTGGGGATGCTCACCTGTAATCCAAGCTACTTAAGAGGCAAAGGGAGGAGGACCGAATGTTTGAGGCTGGTCTGGGTAGGATTATGAGATTCCTATCTCAAAATAAATAAATAAAAATTAAAAAAAAAAAAGAAAAGAAAACCCTGTGGCCCATGGGCCCCTCAATGGGCAGTGCAGGTATAGAACTAGCTGTTCTCCTCACTTCCAGGGGACCTCATGCCATCAGTTCTTTCCTCCCTCTCCAGGTGTTCACACCAGCAACTGGACAGTCTTTCTTTTTCTTCTTCTTCATTTTGCAGCACTGGGGATTGAACTCATGACCTTCCCCTTGGAAGGCAGGCAGTGGTGCCACTGACCTAAATCCTTGGCCTGACACTATTCTTCTTTCCTCACCTCTCTTATAGGGTCAAAGTTATTATGAACTGTCTCCCCTACGGTTACATATCTCTCTCTGGGTATAGGCTGAGTACCTCTTATCTGAAATGCTTGGAACCAGAGGGATTCAAATTTCAGAGTTTTTCAGATTTTGGAACATTGGCATGGCATTACCACATTTTTTTTTTTTTTTTGAGACAGTGTCTTGCTTTGTAGTTCAGGCTGGCCCTGAGCTCACTATATAGCCCAGGCAAGCCTCGAACTCAGCAATCCTCCGGTCTCTGCCTCCTGAGTGCTGGGATGACAGGCGTGAGCCATCACACCCCGCACTGTGGTATGTGGTACTGATTGCTGGTGGGTGTGAGTCACCACGCCCAGCACTGTATGTGGTTACCAGGGATAGAACTCAGGACCTTGCGCTTGCGAGGCAGGCGCTGGAAGCACTGAGCTAACCCTCCGGCCCCAAGCATTACCACATTTTATTAGCACTCCCAATGGAAAAAAAAATCTAAATTAAAAATGTTCCAAAATCCAGTAATTTCAGCACTCCAAAAGTTTCAGATTTTGGCAGTCAGGCACAGTGGCACACACCTGTAATCCCAGTCCTCTGGAAGGCTGAGGCAGGAGGATCACAAGCTTGATGTCAGCCCGAGCAATTTAATGATTAAGAAAGTGAGGAAAGGGGCCGGAGATTTAGCTCAGTGCTTCCAGCGCCTGCCTCGCAAGTGCAAGGCCCTGAGTTCGATCCCAGTAACCACACACAATGCTGGGTGCGGAGACTCACGCCCACCAGCCATCAATACCACATACCACAGTGCTGGGTGTGGTGGCTCACGCCTGTAATCCCAGCAATCAGGAGGCAGAGACAGGAGGATTGCTGAGTTGGAGGCTTACCTGGGCTACATAGTGAGCTGAGGGCCGGCCTGAACTACAAAGTGAGTCACTGTCTCAAAAATATAAAGTGAGGAGAAGAAAATAGGAGGTCCTGACAGCTAGGAATAAGCAAATTAAGAGGGGACAAGTCAAGGACAGAAAGGAAGATGTTTAAATGAGTGACTTTTAAACAGAGGTTAGTTTCAAACCCTGACAATGTCCAAGAAGTAATGAGCCTGAGCACTGGCTGAGGTGATGTGGACAAGATCACTGCGGGTAGAAGTGAAGACCTCAAAGAACTGGCTCCATGTGACCATGAAGCCACTCGGGATAGGGACGGGACTGCAGCAGAGAGGAAGACTGTGCCAGCCCAAAACTTCTACCGAGAGGGCAGTGTGTGGTAGGCACAAAAGCAATTATTTCCTTGGGATACATTCCTATAGTAAAGCTGCTTTATTAATTAGATTTTTAAAAAATGTATGTAGGATTTTTGGGGTTTTTTTTTTTTTTTTGCTTTTTGGAGACAGGGTCTCGCTTTGTAGTTCAGGCTGGCCCTCAGCTCACTATGGTGCCCAGGCAAGCCGCCGCGAACTCAGCAATTCTCCTGTCTCTGCCTCCCGAGTGCTGGGATTACAGGCGAGAGCCACCACACCCGGCATTGTGGTATGCGGTGTTGATTGTTGGTGGGCGTGTCTCCACGCCCAGCATTGTATGTGGTTGCCAGGGATCTAACTCAGGTCCTTGCGCTTGCAAGGCAGGTGCTGGAACCACTGAACTAACCCTCCGGCCCCCCCCCCTTTTTTTTTTTTTTTTGAGACAGGGTCTTGCTTTGTAGTTCAGGATGGCCCTGAGCTCACTATGTAGCCTAGGCAAGCCTCAAACTCTGCAATCCTCCTGCCTCTGCCTCCCGAGTGCTGGGGTTAGAGGCGTGAGCCACTGTGTTTGGCACTGTGGTATATGGTAATGATTGCTGATGGGCGTGAGTCAACATACCCTGTACTGTTGTACTGGTTACTGGGGATCAAACCAGGGACCTTGTGCTTGCTGGCAAGCCCTGGAACCAATGAGCTAAATCTCTGGCCCTGTAGGTATGTTTTTAAGACAGGCTTTCCCTCTGAAATCTAGGCTGGCCTTGAACTCACTATGTAGCCCAGGTTGCACTAGAACTTGCAGTGATCCTCCTGTCTCAGCCTCCCATGTGTTGGGATTACAGGCATGTGGTACCACGCCCAGCTTCAATTATAATAAAAAATTTGTTTGTTTGTTTCTGTTGTCTGATTCTCGCCATGTATTCCAGGCTGGCCTTGAACTTACTATGTAGCCCAGGTTGGCCTCAAACTCAGGGTGATTTTCCTGCCCCTCCCTCTCCAGTGCTGGATTATAGGTATGCACCACCATGTCTAGCTTGTCATCTATAATTTTGGAACATTTTTCTAATTTAGTTTCTTATATACTTCCCTTTTCACATTCCCTATCAACAAAAAATTTTATAATACTTTGTTCTTACAAGTCCAACATAAAAAAAAAAAAACTGTTGCTGCATTGTCTTTCTCAGAGTACTGGTAGAGAAAAAGTTCTTTTAGATTTACTAGCAGCAGCTGTGTCTTCCTGTGTGAGCCTCTGCAAGTACGTACCAATATGGAGACTGCACTTTGAAAGAAAAACCAGATAGGAAGCTGAGGGGTTGACTGGGGACAGACTAATCTTGAACTGCATGGAGGATAGGCCAGACCCTCAGATACAGCACAGAGGACAAGGGTAGACATGTGAGAGACCAAGGAAGAAACTCTGGGGCCTGAAGTCTTTCAGGGGCCCAGGAAGGCCAGGTAAGAAATCCCTCTACTCTCACAGCCCCTTCTCTAAGGAAACAGAAAACTGCAGCTCAATCTGAGGACTTGTGCCTCAGAGTCAGCCCAGGAAATACAGTGGGCTCACACCTGACTGCTGTGGTAGAGTGGTTATGGGGCGCACGCCTATCACTCAGGATGAGCCAAGAAAGTAAATATGGTGGGGTGTGGTGGCTCACAGTTGTAATCCCAGCCCTTGGGAGGCAGAGGCAGGAGGACTGCTGAGTTTGAGACTTGCCTGGGCTACATGGTGAGCTCAGGGCCAGCCTGAACAACAAAGAGAGACCCTGTCTCTCACACACACAAAAAGTAAATATGGAAAAATTATCAAAAGATTACAGAGAAAATACCCTCCTGAGATTTAAGGCATAGAACTCAGAAAATAACTTCTTACATAAAATAAAACATGAGAAAGCTGACTGGCCTTCTCTTGAGGATACAAGACACATGGCCTCTTTGAAAATAGGAATTAAAATACTTAACTTCTTCCTTGGAGTATGTGTGCAGACAAAGTACCCAGCATGTGTTACTTCTGTGGTCTTTATTCTTCCTTTCTTCCCTTCCTGTCTTCCTCTCTTTTCCCCTCTCCTTTTTTCTGAGCTACAACCCTTGTTTGTTTGTCTGTTTTAAAGTTTCTTTCTGGTATAGGGATTAAACTCGTGATCTTGCACTTGTGAGGCAGACATGTGGGACCAGAGTTAAACACTAGGCTCCCTTTTATTTTTTTTAATGTTTCCAGGCAGAATCTTGCTAAGTTTCAAAGTTGCCCAGGCTGTGCTTGAACTTGCTATCTTCCTGTCTTAGCCTCCCAAACTGCTGGGATTATAGGCATGTGACTCCATGGCCAGCTCAAAAAATTTTTAGATCAATATATTCAACATTCTATTATCAGGTAACCATAATTATATTAAACATAATGATAAAATACACAAAGAAAAAGAAAAATTTTTAAAAAAAGAAAACATTTAAAAAATTTAAAAATCACTTACTGTTGGTTTTCTCTATGAGATCACAGCTCATTCTCTTCTTTCCTTCTATTTTTCTGTATTTATGATGAATATACACTACTCTTACCACAAAGGGAGGCTTTATTTTACATTCTTTCCTTAGTCTACTATTGGGCTGACTACTTACATCCACTATGAAATCTTCAGCCTTCATTTCAGCCTCCAGGACAATATCTGTAGGTTTAGAGTCAGCAACACCTTTTGGAAGGTATTCATACTCTTCCTAGAAAAGATAAGATCCCCATGTTAAAGCTCTAATTTTTCATCATTAAGTATTTGTGTCACAAATAGGTTTCCTCTCTAAAATGATTAGAGATATCCTTGATAGACATAGCTCCTACCTATGTTATCCTTTAAGCAAACAGAGCAATCTTCATAAGAAAATCTCACATTTTGAAAAAAAAGTGGCATTAATCTACTAGAGAAACAGGAGGAAGTAGAGTGTAACCCAAGAAATTAATATGATATAATAAAAATACATCAGTTGACTCTTTTTATGGGTTTCTGTCAAATAGAAAAACTTTACGAAGCCAGAGGCAAAAACAGATATCTGAACTAAAAAGCATCAACACATGTCAGCTGGGAGACCTGATATACTATGAAGGAGTTAAGTACAGGTGACTCTTGAACAGTGCAGGTCCACTTACACATGGATACATACATACATACATATATATATATCATGTGTAACAATTTGGAAAATGAACTTGTAGATAAATTGCAAGCTTAACAGAAAAAAATTGAGAAAAAGTATACTCTGAAAGAATACATTTATAAAGATATTAGAAAATATTATTTATTTCCACAGACTATATAATAATCTATTATACAGTGTTAAATTTGTCAAGATGTATACCTACAAGACCATATGTGGCTCCATTCCAAACTGAGAGAAATGTAGACAGTTGTAGCAATGTGGGATTGAATCACAGCCCTCTAAGGCTAACTGCAGCACGTAGTACAGCACTGTGACAGTTCCCCAGCCACCTCCTGTTGCTGCTGTGGTGAGCTCAGAGGGTAGGCATCCCTTCAAAACTTCCTATGTGAGGGCTGGAGATTTAGCTCAGTGGTTCCAGTGCCTGCCTCACAATCACAAGGTCCTGAGTTTGATCCCTGGTAACCACATACAATGCTGGGCATGGTGACTCACGCCTACCAGCAATCAAAACCACATACCACAGTGGAGGGCGTGGTGGCTCATGCCTATAATCCCAGCACTCGGGAGGCAGAGACAGGAGGATTGCTGAGTTCCAGGCTTGCCTGGGCTCCATAGTGAGCTCAGGGCCAGCCTGAACTACAAAGTGAGACCCTGTCTCAAAAAAACAAAACAAAACAAAAAGAACTTCCTATGTGAGCAGTGTGTCTCTGCTAAACTGCTCAGCAGTGTGGTGCCTGCCTGGCAAGCACAAGGGCCTAATTCTTTTTGCCCTCTACTGAGTTTATTGGTACATTTTAGATAAACATTATGACTACATTCAACATGGAGGACAAGGTCCTAATTTTCATCTTTGTAACACAAAAGAAAAGAAAAAAACCTGTCTATTGTGATAGAAATACATGTTATCTGACTGTAAAGTTATCAGTTAACAGAGGGCTATCAAGAAAGTTTCTGGGTAGCTAAGAGTTGCAGGAGAGGGTTTTACTGCATAGAGTCCACATCCTGCGCCCAGCACTGCATGAGTGCTCTATATTCAAACAGTTCCAGTCTCTGTGAGGCTCGTGTAGGTACTGTATTATCAGGGTCTTTTCCCTGATACTTATTTTCCTGTGCTAGAATCTCTAGCCAAACACGAGCCATTTTTTATCCTGAATGAGGGAGAAAAAGTTTGGAGTTAGACCTGGCTTTGGAGCCTGGCTGCCTGTGTTCCCATGAGCAAGTGATTTTGTCTCACCTCCGGTTTCCATCTGCAAACACACCCGCCTTGCTATGAACCATGATGGGTTAATGGACAACAGAGCCAGTGCTAAGCTTTCAATAGAGAGAAGATGCTTGGGAACGTACCCTTTTAATCTTCCGTTTCAGAGGCTGGGTCTCACCCACATATTTGTACAGATTGCGGTATTCAATGTTTTTTAAAACTTCTCGTGCAGCATCCAATTTGGGATCAGTAGAGTGTAAAATCTCCAGAAAAATGTTATCTGCCAATTGATGAAATTTTAATCATATTAAAATATTAAATATTTAGTCATATTAAAATACAAGATTTAAAGACACTTTCCATTCCATGAGGACGAGAAGGAACATTTTTCTTTTTTGTTTCCCTCCAATTTATATTTACTTTGAAGTTTCCAACTACAATAGATATTGCCTAAATTCACTCATCATTAACATTTTTCAACATGTGCACACTCTGTGCACATATTTTTTTTTTTTCCTTTTTGAGACAGGGTCTCACTTTATAGTTCAGGCTGGCTCTGAGCTCACTATGTAGTCCAGGCAAGCCTCGAACTCAGCAATCCTCCTGTCTCTGCCTCCCGAGTGCTGCGATGACAGGCGTGAGCCACCATGCCCAGCTGTGCACATATTTTTGGTGAAACATTTGAACACTGCAGACATCAAGACCATCGTCCACCCCTTAAATTCTTCAGCATATCTCTCAAGAACAAGAATAGTCAGTGGAGTATTGAAGTCCCCTACTACTACTGGATTTGTGATTATCTGGCTTTTCATGTCCATTAATGTTTGTTTTATATAGTGCATTAAAGTTCGGTGCATAAATATTTATGACTGTTATTTCTTTCTCCTGGATTGTTCCCTGTATGAGAATATAGTGACCTTCTTTGTCTCTCTTAATCAGTTTGGGTTTGAAATCTATTTTATCTGCAAACAAGACAGCCACTCCTGCTTTTTTGCAGTTTCCTGTGGCGTGGAGGATTGTTTTCCATCCCTTTATTTTCAACATCACTGGTCATTCGAGAGAAGAAGATGAAAACAACACTGAGATTTCATCTCACTCCACAAAGAATGGCTGCTATTGAGAAATCAACCAGCAATAAATGCTGGTGAGTCTTTGGGGAGAAAGAACCCTTCTCCACTGTTGGTGGGATTGCAGACTAGTACAACCATTGTGGAGATCAGTGTGGAGATTCCTCAGAAAACTAGGATTACAGGTCCCATTTGACCCTGCTAGGAATATACCCAAAGGAATTAAAAGAACCATATCATAAAGACTTATATACACCCATGTTCATAGCAGCTCAGTTTGTGATAGCCCAGTCTTAGAAATAACCCAGATGCCTATCAACTAGAGACTGGATAAAGAAGATGTGCTTTTGTAATAAAATGGAGTATTACTCTGCCATAAAGAACAAGATTCATTCATTTATGTGCAAATGGATACACCTTGAGAACACACTAATAAGTGAAATAAACAGATCACAGATATGTAAAAACCATATCTTTTCTCTGGTATGAACCTGTGGATGTAAATGAGTTCTAGAATGTATGATAGATTTTGTAAAATAGGAAATATTCAAAGGGAATGTGGTGGGGAACATAACAAGGGGAAAGAATAAATATGACTTGGAAATAAAAAGAAATAGCATGTATATAAGGGGTGGGGGGTTGGGGGTGGGTAGGGATATGGGTTAAAATGAGAATTAACTTCTGTCATATACTGGTACAAATTCCCCAATGTTGTGTTTTGATTGTGAGCTATATATAAAATGTACCAATAAATAATTCAATTAAAAAAAAGAACAAGAGCCAGGTGTGGTGGCTCACGCCTGTCATCCCAGCATTCAGGAGGCAGAGACAGGAGGATTGCTGAGTTTGAGGCTTGCCTGGGCTACATAGTGAGCTGAGGGCCAGCCTGAACTACAAAGTGAGACCCTGTCTCAAAAAAAAAAAAAAAAAAAAAAAAAAAGAACAAGAACTGTTTCTTAGAGAACAAAATATTTAACACTGTTATAAAAACATTATGTAAACTGGCATAGTGCACACTCATAGTCTCAGCACTCAGATGGCTGAGGCAGGAGGATCACAAGTTTCAGGCCAGCTACATAGTGAAACCCCTTCCCCCACCAACACTTATCTTAATATATAGTCTATCTCAGATTTGCTTACTTGCTTCAATAATTTAGCTTAAGAATTTCTGTTACTGGATAGGGAAGTCAATCAACTGTATGAATGTCATACTTTTTATCTCTCTTAATCTAGAACCAGAATTGTTCTGTCTTTCAAGACACTGATACTGTAGAAAAATTGAGGTAGTTGTGTGTGTGTGTATGTGTATTTAATTTCAGTAATATGGATGGAACTCAGGGCCCTACACTGAGCTACATATCTAGTTCTTTTTCATTTTTATTTATTTGTGGTGCTAGAGACTGAATTTGGGGTGCTCCACTATTTAGCTCTACCCTGAACCCGTTTTATTTTTACTTTGAGATAGGGTCTTACTAAACTGCTCAGGGGAGTCTTGAACTTTGATTCTTCCATCACAGTCTCCAAAGCAGCTGAGATTAGAGACATGCACAGCACTGCCATGTCTGCCTAGTTGTTTTGCAGTGTATTCTATTACTAAGATGAGTTAATTTGACCAGTTAGTTAATAATCCTCAGGTTTCTCTATTATAAACCATAAACATATATTTTGCTCTCTCTCTCATGCTGGGGGGTCAAACCCAGGGCAGGGCCTCTTGCATGTGAGGCAAGCACTCTACCCCTGAACGACACCTCCAGTCCCTCCTTTCTCTTTATAATGATCAAGTCATTAGTAGGGGGATATTTTGAGAGACTGCATGATTATTCCAATAAGCTTTCAGTAAATGGCTTAGGATTCACTGGTAATTCTTACTTGAAGCAACTGTTGCATTTTTTTTTTTTTTTTGAGACAGGGTCTCGCTTTGTAGTTCAGGCTGGCCCTCAGCTCACTATGTAGCCCAGGCAAGCCTTGAACTCAGCAATCCTCCAGTCTCCTCCTCCTGAGTGCTAGGATTACAGGTATGAGGCACCACGCCCAGCACTGTGGTATATGGTATTGACTGCTGGTGGGTGTGAGTCACCACACCCAGCATTGTATGTGGTTACTGGATTGAACTCAGGACCTTGCACTTGCGAGGCAGGTGCTGGAACCACTGAGTTAATCTCTGGCCCAAATGCTGCATTTTTTTTTTTTTTTGAGACAGGGTCTCGCTTTGTAGTCCAGGCTGGCTCTGAGCTCACTATGTAGTCCAGGCAAGCCTAGAACTCAGCAATCCTCTTGTCTCTGCATCCCGTGTGCTAGGATTACAGGCATGAGCCACCTCGTCCAGCACTGTGGTATGTGGTATTGATTGCTGGTGGGCGTGAGTCTCCACGCCCAGCACTGTATGTGGTTACTGGGGATCGAACTCAGGACCTTGCGCTTGTGACGCAGGCACCGGAACCACTGAGCTAATCCTCCGGCCCCAACTGCTGCATTTTTATAAAATGAATTTTATTATAATGTCTTTACTTGTCCCCCACCCAAAAAAAAGAAAGCTCCCTAATGTAATCTATGCCCCTTAAACGTATTTATCCTTTTGTATGGAATTTGTCTCATTCCTCACATTCAATGATGTCTTCTACAATCTTTCTATCCTCAGTTTTCACTATTTCTTCAGCTTGAAAACAGAACATTTTTATGTTAATATAACTAAATGATACTGCTGTTGCTATTAGGAACTGAACTCAGGGCTTTGTGCATGTCCCAACACTGAGCTACATGCTTAGCCCTTTAAAAAAATTTTTTTTATTTTGAGACAAGTTCTTCCTAAAGTGCCCAGGCTGGTGTTAAACTTGCAATTCTCTTGCCTCAGCCTTCCAAGTAGCTAGGATTACAGGGATAAGCCTCCATGACTGGAAAGACTATTATTTTTCTAATTCAAGCTTTTCCTTTATCCTTCCCTAAATTGCTTGGGTGTTATCCTCAATCATAGAATCTCAGTTCTTGGAAGTCTATCTAATCCTGAAGTTCACCCCAAAGGCATGATACCATGAAACCTCCTTCTATCTACACAACCCAGTGATGTAACCCTTGCTTCCTCTGAACTCAGAGAATTTTATGATGCTGTTCTTATGTCTTTCCTGTATTCCACCAGTACACGTTTTTAGGGATTTACATTTTCATTTCTGTTGGATAGAAGAGGAGTTACTAGGTCACAGGATGAGTATATGCTTAATTTTACAAGAAAAACGAGTGTTGTAGCAATCCTCAGGCCTGCACTTGGGTATTGTGGTACCAAATTGCTTCAGCGGGTTTCCAGTGCTTAACCTCCATTGCTGCGGTCGCCTCTGTAGTTTTACTATACAGTCAGTAGATGGGCACCGCTCCCAGACTCCACTTAGAATAACAATGAGCTCTAAACTCTTCTGTCTCTCTGCATCATTTGTTCCAGGTGCAGAAATCCCAAGTAAGAGATTAGGTCATGCGCCTGTGCTTTATCTACCAGCATAGGAGAACAGCATGTGGCTATCCAGCTTTCATTTCTTGTGTATTATTCTGAGCAGTCTCACAATCTTACTGTCCTAAACTACCTGACTTTGAAGGAATAGGGGCATGTTACCATTAATGCCTTTCCAAAAGTTAACACAGAGAAATATTTGCTTAAAAATCTCAACTTCCTAGGCTTTTTTCCCATCCTTTTTGTCTTTTTGGAATGTTTCCCACATTTTATTTGCAAGTATTGAAAACATTCAGCAATGTTGAAAGAATTTTGCATTGAATACCTTTATACCCTCTACCTAAATTCTAATAGTTACTGAACTTACTTTATCATGCATTTAGTGCTTGATAAAATCTCCTGTTCACCAGTTGATCCATTTTATTGGATCAACTTTCAGAGTATCCTAAATCCTTATTTTTCTTTTATTATAAATACATACAGTTTATACAATGTACGGATCTTATATACACTTATTAGAATTTTGATGAGTACAAGATATGGGACATTAATTTTCTCCTCAGAAAGTGCTTTCCTGCTCCTCCCTAATCAGAAGTAAGCAGTTTGTCTGATTCAGGTTTATGCCAATGGAGTCAGGCTGTGTGAGTTTTGCATTTTTAGGAATCAGTATGTGTGTCAGTAATTCATTCCTGCCAGTTTGTGTGTTTTTTCTCTCCTGCCTGAATATCTTATTGCTGGCTAACATTCTAGATATAACTGTGTTTTGTTTTGTTTTCTTGTTTGGCACTGGGGATTACAAGCGTGTGGTATCATGCCCTGCTTACTCATCTTTATTCTCAAACTACACTTTCATAGCTTAAAGAACTAGCTATCACATCCTGTCTCTTCTCTAAACTATAGACCTTGTTTCTGCAGAAATATGAAGAGCTAATCCTAGCCTTGTTTTTTTTTTTTTGAGACAGGGTCTTGCTTTGTAGTTCAGGCTGGCCCTGAGCTCACTATGTAGCCCAGGCAAACCTTGAACTCAGCAATCCTCCTGCCTCTGCCTCCTGAGTGCTGGGATTACAGGAGTGAGTCACCATGCCTGGCATTTACGGTATGTGGTGCTAATTGCTGGTGGGCATGAGTCAACATGCCTAGTATTGTTGTATGTAGTTACCGGGGATTGAACCAGGGACCTCGTGCTTGCTAGGCAAGCGCTGGAACCACTGAGATAAATCTCCAGCCCAGCCTTGTTTTGCAATAAAAATAATATTAAAATGCTAGGCATGGTGGTGCATGGCTGTAATCCTAGAACTCTGGGAGGCAGAGGCAGAAAAGGTTACAAGTGTGAGCTCAACTTGGGCAACTCAGTGACTTAGGTAGACTCTCAAAGTAATATACCTCTTCTTTATATGAAAGGAAGCTAAAGCTTAAAGAGGTTAAATAACTTTACCAAGATCACCTTGTTAGTACAATATGGAGACAAACTCAAATTTAAAAGTATGCAGTATAATTACTGAGGAAGCTAAAATACATCTGAAAGTTTGGCAAGTAACACACCAGCAATCCAGGGACAGTTTATGTGATATCTGAGATGTACTATCTATGTTACCTTCTATTCTTACCTGTAAGCTTGGTGAAGGCTTCCATGTCATCAATTGCTGTAGATATGTGATATTTTTTCCCTTCAGCACCTATAATCTCTATGTAGGGGTCTGCTTTGAGGAAAGCATCTGTAATCCTAAAGATCATTTTATGAAAATATGTTTAGAGAAATTGTGAACATTTGTGCTGCATACTTTACCTTAGGGGATCTTTCTATTCTGAGAAAGTAAAACTTGGAGGTAGAATGTTCTACAGACAAGTACTTGTTTCTCACACTAAGTAGGCTGCGTGACCTGTGAGCTATGTGTTCACTGTGCTCCAGGTGCTGTTGGAGGGTTTCAGATAGGCTATCTTATTTAGTTTTTCCAACAATAAGCAGGTATAATCAGTTCCCATTTTATAGATGCAGAAATAATGTAATTTTCCTTCAAGCAAGTTAAGAAGAAGTATGGCAGGCTTTGAATGAAGACCTTTTGGATTCTAAATCTTTTTAAAAAACTCTTCCCATGGGCCGGAGGGTTAGCTCAGTGGTTCCGGTGCCTGCCTCACAAGCGCAAGGACCTGAGTTCAATCCCCGGTAACCACATACAATGCTGGGCGTGGAGACACACCCACTAACAATCAACACTGCATACCACAATGCTGGACGCGATGGCTCACGCCTGTAATCCCAGCACTTGGGAGGCAGGGACAGGAGGATTGCTGAGTTCGCGGCGGCTTGCCTGGGCGCCATAGTGAGCTCAGGGCCAGCCTGAACTACAAAGCAAGACCCTGTCTCAAAAAGCAAAAAAAAAAAAAAAACCAAACAAAAAAAACTCTTCCCAAAGCATTAATCACACTGCTAAGAGAACTATTCAACTAATCTACTCATAATAAAGAGTAGATAGAAATAGAAACTCAGAGAATTTCTACCACAATATGAATATGAAATGGACATGAAAGGTTTACAATAAATCATTTAAAGCTATCTCAGAGACATGGAAATAACTTGAATCACACCCAGTCTTTTTTTTTTTTGGTACTGGGATCAAAACCAGGGGCTTGCACATTCTAGGCAAGGCAAGTGCTCTACCCCAGCCTTTTAAAAGTTTTATTTTGGGGGCCGGAGGGTTAGCTCAGTGGTTCCGGTGCCTGCCTCAGAAGTGCAAGGTCCTGAGTTCAATCCCTGGTAACCACATACAATGCTGGGCGTGGAGACTCAAACTCACCAGCAATCAATACCACATACCACAGTGCTGGGTGTGGTGGCTCATGTCTGTAATCCCAGCACTTGGGAGACAGAGACAGATGGATTGCTGAGTTCAAGGCTTGCCTGGGCTCCATAGTGAGCTCAGGGCCAGCCTGAACTACAAAGTGAGACCCTGTCTCAAAAAGTACAAATGTAAAAAAAAAAAAAAAATTTATTTTGGGACTGGCGATTTAGCTCAGTGGTTCCAGCGCCTGACTGGCAAGCGCAAGGTCCCTGGTTTGATCCTTGGTAATCACATACAACAATGTAGCTATTCGGCCATGGTAGCTATTCGACTCATGCCCACCAGCAATCAGTACCAATACCACAGTGCCCGGCGTAGTGGCTCATGCCTGTAATCTCAGCACTTGGGAGGCAGAGGCAGGAGGATTACTGAGTTTGAAGCTTGCCTGGGCTACACAGTAAGCTCAGGGCCAGCCTAAACCACAGAGTGAGACCCTGTATTAAAAAAAAAATTTTATTTTGAGGGGCTGGAGATTTAGCTCAGTGGTTCCAGAGCCTGCTCAGCAAGGGCAAGGTCCCTGGTTCGATCCCTGGTAACTACATACAACAATACCAGGTGTTGTGATTCACACCCACCGGCAATCAGTACCACATGCCACAGTGCTGGGTATGGTGGTTTATGTCTGTAATCCCAGCACTTAGTAGGCAGAGGCAGGAGGATTGCTGAGTTTGAGGTTTGCCTGGCTTACATAGTGGGCTCAGGGTCAGCCTGAACTACAAAGCAAGACCCAGTCTCAAAAAAAATTTTTTTTTAATTTTGAGATAGGTTCTCACTAAATTGTTCAGATTTAGCCATGAACTTTGGATCTTTCTGCCTCAGCTCCTCTGAGTAGCTGGAATTACAAGTATAATCCACCATACTTCATTCACATTTAAATTTTGACTGAGGTCAAAATCCTCGTGGAGTCTTTGGGTCACGTGCAGATTCTACTGTACTATTTTGTTTTGGTTCTGTTTGAATTAGGGAAAAAGAGGTGAAATTCCTGCTGGATTTACTACCTGCCACAAAGTCTGATAAATATTTGACAGGATAAAACAGATATTACTCTTAACCCCCAAGATAATTGTTGCTGTTAATCTCAGAATGCCAATTATTCATGCCCTCGTCCTATTACCCTGATGGCAAGTATCTAAGTAATGACCCATGCAGAGGACCGAGCCATTTCGCCCCTGCTTCTCCAAGCGCACCCTAAACCAGCTCCACTTCCACTCATCTGCCCCATTCCCTACTTGCCCATTTTCCTCCTCTTCCTCCAACTAAGTTTACTTTATGCTGGATTTTATCTGTTTAAGGAAACTATTGTAGGTTTACTTACTTTAGACCCAATTTGAATTTATCTGGAAATCTCAGTTTTAGCCAAGTATGATAATGCAGTAAAGCACCATGGCAGATTTTATCAGAAAATAACAGTAAAATTTCTTACATAGTATCAATGATGTTTCCGACTTTATGTTGATAAGCTCTGCGGTGTAAACAGTTGCGGGTGTGGAACATGTCATATAGATTGCCAACCTCCTGTAGAAAAACAGGAATGTGTGTTAATTTAGGATCAGACCATATTAATCTTGTTGGGAGACAAGTACATAAGATAAATAAAAGGAATGATGGCAGGAAAAAAAGGCTATGTGCAAGGGCTGGTCATTAAAATCCTTAAAGTGACTAAAAGAAAGGGGGCTAAAGTTGTCTGTCTATTGGCTTGCAATTCTTCCTTCTCTCTTCTCTTTCTTTTCTTCCCTCCCTCCTTTCTGTTCTCCTCCCTGTCCTTTCTTTCTTGAAACTGAATCCAGGACCTTCACACTGAGTTACATTCCTAGTCCCTTTTAAATTTTTTATTTTGAGACTCTAAGTCACTGCATTGTCTAGGCGGGGCTTGAATTTATGACCCTCCTGCCCCTGCCTCCCAGAAGGCTGGGATTACTGGCATATTCTACCACAATCATCTGTGACTTTCATTTTTTTTTTTTTTGAGACAGCGTCTCGCTTTGTAGTTCAGGCTGGCTCTGAGCTCACTATGTAGCCCAGGCAAGCCTTGAACTCAGCAATCCTCCTGCCTCTGCCTCCCGAGTGCTGGGATTACAGGTGTGAGCCACCACACCCTGCGCTGTGGTATGTGGTGTTGATTGCCAGTGGGTGTGAGTCTCCATGCCCAGCACTGTATGTGGTCACCAGGATCAAACTCAGGACCTTGTGATTGCAAGGCAGGCGCCGGAACCACTGAGCTAATCCTCCAGCCCTGCGACATTCATTTTTAACAATTTAAAAATCTTGTGCATGGTGCTACATGCCTGTAATATCAGCACCTGGAAGGCTGAGACAGGAGCATCACCATGAATTTGAGGCCTATTTGGGCTACATTGTTAATTCAAGACCAGCTTGAACTGCATAGCAAACACTTGTCTCAAAAAAAAAAAAAAATCTATTGTGTACTACGTTCTAATTTTGTGACAGATCATGTTGGGAGTTTTCTATTTTATTATGTTTGTGTTTTCCTTTGTGCTGCTATTGCACACAGGGCCTTCCATAAGCCTACAGGTTCTGTTTTAGGCATTTTAAATAAGTCCTTTAATCCCATCATTAACCCTACAAAATAAGTATTATAATTCTTTGGTTATAAAACTGCCATCTAGCAGGGACTAGTGGGGCTGAAATTCCAGCCCTGTCATGTATTTAGTATATGTGCTGCCGAAGCAAGCACTGTCATGTATTAATTCTATCCCTTCCTATGACTCAATTTGTTCACCTGTTAAATCCTGCTATAGTTTAAATATGGTTTGTCCCCTGAAAAATTCAGGTCTCCAAAGTCACAGTGTTGAAAAGTGATGAGGTCTTTAAGAATTACTTGGGTCTTGGGAGCTCCACTCTCATGAAGGAATTAATGTAGTTCTTTAAGAACAGTTTGTTATAAATGGAGTCTGGCACCTCCCTCACTCAATTTAGGACATGCCTGCTTGTCCTTCTGATTTTCTCCCATAGACTGAGCAGTAAGTAACCCTTATCAGAAAACAAGCAGGTGCCAGTGCCATTATTCTCTTGGGCCTCCCTAACTGTGAAGTAAATGGACCTCTTTTTTTTAACGTATCAAGTCTCAGGTATTTTGTGATACCACCAAAGGACAGACTAAGACAAATGGGCTAACAATAGTATCTTAGAGGGTTACAAAGACTGTCAATCCATTCAAAGCAGTTAAAACACTGCCTAAGGCTGGAGATGTAGCTCAGTGATACAGTGTTTGCCTAGTAAGTGAGCATGATGACTTAGTTTCAATTCCTAGCCAAACAAAACACTAAAATAACAAAACAGTGTCCAGCATAAGGCTAAGCAAATGTTAAGTTCAACATTTTACTATTTAACAATGCAGTAGAAATGAAGAGTCATAAGATGCTTACAAATATATTAAATAAAAAGATTGATCATTTAGTAACATTCCCAAATTGCTGAAAGTTATGTATAGATTTCAAACCAGGAACCACATGCTTCTTGTGGTCTCCTTTGACACAACTTACCTTTTCTCTAGTGCAAATATGCATAGTATTGTCCACTTCACAGACACGGGCAAACTTAATAAAGCGCTTGTAATCAAAATTATTTTGGATTCCAAGATGATGGCAGTCCCTATAAGGATACCAAAGAAAAAGATGAAATTTTCAACAGAAAAAGTATACTTTAAATAATAATACTGAGTTTACATAAAGATTTTACACAACTTTTCTGGTGTTCAGTGCATACCTGGCAAAATAATCCCACTTATCTACATCGATGCCATTTCTTTTATTAGCCACTATCTCATAAAGGAAGGCTTTCTCTTTGGGACGTCCTTTATATGGCCACTAGAAGACAAGAAAATCCAGGCAAAGTTTTAGGATCATAAACTGGAAATAAGAGATAAGTTAGAAGGGTCTATTCTTTTTTTTTTTTTTTTTTTTTTTTTGCTTTTGAGACAAGGTCTCGCTTTGTAGTTCAGGCTGGCCCTGAGCTCACTATGGTGCCCAGGCAAGCCGCCACAAACTCAGCAATCCTACTGTCTCTGCCTCCCGAGTGCTGGGATTACAGGCGTGAGCCACCACATCCGGCATTGTGGTATGCGGTGTTGATTGTCGGTGGGCGTGTCTCTACGCCAGCATTATATGTGGTAACCGAGGATTGAACTCAGGACCTTGCACTTGCCAGGCAGGCGCTGGAACCATTGAACTAACCCTCCGGCCCAGAAGGGTCTATTCTTTCTTCCACTTGAGTCTTATAAAGGTAGAAAGGGAAAAGAAATATTAAGCTAATGTCATATTAATACTAACTCTTCAAACTGGGGATATAGCTCAGTGGTAGTACACACACACACATCTTCAAATGCCATTCAAAGAATCCTACTATATCATACTTTCCACAAACAAGGGCTTTTTTGTTTTCTTGACTTAAAATCTTTTTTTTTTTTTTTTTGAGACAGGGTCTCGCTTTGTAGTTCAGGCTGGCTCTGCGCTCACTATGTAGCCAGGCAAGCCTCAAACTCAGCAATTCTCCTGTCTCTGCCTCCCGAGTGCTGGGATGACAGGCGTGAGCCACTATACCTGGCGACTTAAAATCTTTTTGAAAATATGATTTAGGGTCCAAGATTTAGCTCAGTGGTTCCAGCACCTGCTTAGCAAGCACAAGGTCCCTGGTTTGATTCTGGAAACCACATACACTACTGGACGTGGTGATGCATGCCCACCATCAATCATTACCATATACCATAGTGCAGGGCGTGGTGGCTCAGACCTGTAATCCCAGCACTCGAGAGGCAGAGGCAGGATTGCTGAGTTCGAGGCCTGCCTGGGCTATATTGTGATCTCAGGGCCAGCCTGAACTACAAAGCAAGGCCCTGTCTCAAAAAAAAAAAAAAAAGATTTAATTGTGGACTAGTAAGAATGTTCTTGAAATGATAATGCTGGAATTTATCCATTAAAATAATACCCTACAGGATGGGAGATTTAGCTCAGTGGTTCCAGTGCCTGCCTAGCAAGTGAAAGGTCCCTGGTTCAATACCTGGTAATCACATACAATAATACCAGGTACGGTGACTCAAATCCACCAACAATCAGTACCATATACCACAGTGCATGGTGTGGTGGCTCATGCCTGTAATCCCAGCACTCGACAGGCAGAGGCAGGAGGATTGCTGAGTTTGAGGCTTGCCTGGGATACATAGTGAGCTCAGGGCCAGCCTGAATTATCAAGTAAGACTTTGTCTCAAAACAAACAAACAAACAAACCCAAAAAACACCTGCATATGTGTCTTCACATCTTGCTACATGTCTAGTCTAAGTAACATATATGCTTTTCAAAGCATTTGTGTACCTGTATTTTTTGGAAATCAGGTATTGGCTGCAAAATTCACCTTATGTTTTATAAGTAGATATGCATTATTGAAGGGAGGGAAAACCCTTAAAATATCAAGAGAAAATTATTTTTCAACTTATTTTTAACTTAAAAATATAAAAGATTTTCCTCTGAACTAGTTTAATACTTTCTTTTTCATATATCTAAATATTTCAGAGATTAACTATAATGGATAAACAA